>JAODAL010040064.1:0-37328 GCA_025379985.1 Phyllomedusa bahiana
CAAAATGTCGCCAACAATAACGCTTTTTTTTACGGATTTTGGCCCTTTAGACCATTTTTTTTTATGGATTTGGGTGCTAAGATCTGCATTTTTACGGATTTTGGCGCAAATAAACTTATCTCATGTTTGTCGCCAAAAATAAGTTTTTTTTTTTTACGGATTTTGGCCTATAGTCCATTTTTTATGGATTTTGGTGCTAAGATCTGCATTTTTTCCGGATTTTGGGGGCTAATAAGTTATCTCGCTTTTGACGCTAAAATATGTTTCCTTGCGTATTTTGGCGCCAGAAACCGTTTTTTACGGATTTTGGCGCTAAAATCTTTTTTATTAACATGTTTTGCCGCTTATAAAGTTAAGAAAAGGATTTTAGCGCCAAAATCCATAAATAAACTGATTCTGGCGGCAAAATCCGTAAAATAAGTATTTTTTGGCATCAGAAGCTAGATAACTTTATTAGCGCCAAAAAAATGTTAAGAAAAGGATTTTTAACACTAAAATCCTTTAAAAAACGGATTCTGGCGCCAAAATCCGAAAAAAAACGTATTTTTGGCATCAGAAGCGAGATAACTTTATTAGCGCCAAAATATGTTAAGAAAAGGATTTTGACACCAAAATACGTAAAAAAAAAAAATGGATTCTGGCACCAAATCCTTTTAAAAAAAACGTATTTTTGCCCGTCAGAACGAGATAACTTTATTTAGCTCCAAAAATTTATTTTTAAGAAAAGGATTTTAACACTAAAATCCGTAAAAAAAGGATTCTGGCGTCAGAAGCGAGATAACTTGGAATAGCCTGCCTGAGGAGCTGGTCACAGCAGGAATTGTAGAGAGTTTCAAGAAAGGCTTAGATACCTACCTGGAACTAAAGAATATTAATGCGTACGTAGCTGTGTAGGATTCTGGATCCAGACTGGTGGAAGCTCTGGGGTCAGAGATGTGATCTGCACTGGAGCAGATTGGTTCTTGCCTTTTGGGTTCCAGGGCATTAACCAGTGGTGAGGTTGGGCTTGGAGTCCTTGTCTTTCTCCCTCACCCGCATTTCCCCCACCCTTGGTTGAACTTGATGGACTCGTGTCTTCTTTCAACCGTACTAACTATGTAACTTTATTAGCGCCAAAATATGTTAAGAAAAGGATTTTAACACCAAAATACATTTAAAAAAAATGGATTCTGGCGCCAAAATCCATTAAAAAAAACATATTTTTGGCATCAAAAGCGAGATAACTTTATTAGCGCCAAAATAAGTTAAGAAAAGGATTTTAGCGCCCAAATCCATAAAAAAAAGAATTCTGGCTCAAAAATCCGTAAAAAACGTATATTTGGCGTCAGAAGCGAGATAACTTTATTAGCGCCATAAAAACTTACTTTTAGGCATATATATTGGAAAATCACCTATATCAATTTATAATCTGAACTACCCCCATCTGATTCTGAAAATGGTTAGGGAGCTAGATAAATGGTCTAAATTACCCCTTTCACTATTGGTCCGTGGACATCTCATCCGCATGATGAGTTTCCCCAAAATATTGTGTCCACTCCAAACCATTCCTTTATTGCTGAAACACTCAGATGTCAGGATCATACAGTCAAGTTTCACTAAATTTCTCTGGGCAAACAAGCGCCCTAGAATCTCAATTGGCAAATTACAATTTCCTAGAACTGGTGGCGGAATAAACATACCTGATATTCGAAAGTATAACCTAGCTTGTATTCTAAGACATTGTATTGATTGGATCAAACAGACCTTAGTTTATTCCAACACAGAACTAGAAGCATTGATAGCCTCACCCTGGAGCCTACCAGCTCTGCTACACACTAGGTTTGCGCACATACCTTTGGACATCAGGTCCTGTATACTTTTTTGTGATACGATAGCAACATGGAAAATATGCCACAAACTCTTTCAACTACCAGCCATGTTCAGCAAATATATGCCCCTGAAGGGCCATCCAGAGTTCCCTCAGGGATTGAATAATCGACATCTCACCCACTGGAATACACTGGGGATTACAGATGTGGGAAAACTCTTCAACCCTACTGGCAATTCCTATCTGTCTTTTGCAGATCTCCATCATTGCTATCAAATCCCTACTACACATTTTCTCACTTGTGGGCAAGTTGTAGGCTTCCTGAAAGCAAGGGTTGTACAGCTTAACCGAGAATTCTCCTCCAACCCCTTCGATGACATAATTGGACCAGCCACTAGTAGCCATTCTTTATCTGTTTTGTACGCGAAGTTGAATCTACCCTATATTCCAAATGGAACAGGGACTTCCCGAGCCAGGACATATCTCAAAGTATTTTGGATGGGTGGGTTAGACTATGTAAAGCCGTTATCAATGAAAAATGGAGGGAGACTCACTTTAGATTTATTCATCAACCCATCTCTGGTTTTGATATAGCCCCCCCCCACCCAAATTGTTTCCACAACGAAAAGGTAGCCTGCCCCAAATGTCTCCTGCCTAAATCAGACTTTACTCAGGGGAATGGGGGAGTTGCCCGATCACAATTGTTCTGGCAAATTTTGGGAAACACCATCTAAGACAGAAATGGGGATTATCGCTCCCCCTCACACCAAAAGTATTCCTGTTCCACGACTTCTCAGGGGTAGACAAATTTCATAACCTATTACACATCGTTATACCAGCTGCTAAAAAATGCCTTTTGAACAATTGGCTTGAACCTAAAACACCAGATGTTGGGGAGGTATGGAAGCACTATCTGCATATGGACCGCATAGAGGTAGAATTAGCCAAGGAGACCCGGACTGAAAGCTTTTTTAGGTGCTGGACACCCTTCATAATAAATTTCTTGGATTCTGACGAGATAAAGCATTTGGTCACTCCTTTCCGACTTACCAAGTGGTATTTGGAGGGGGAAACTTCAGGAACATTGGGCAATCTTCGATTAAATGGCTGAGATCCTTTCGGTGGCTAATTAGATGATAATCTTCGGTGAAACTTAGCGCCTCGACCCAAAAATTCTAGGATAGGATAAAGTAGAGCCGGATCTTCAGGCTATTCAAAACGATAGGGTAATCAGATCTAAACTCGTCTTGGTGGTTTTGTTTTTTTGTGTTTGTTTTGTTGCATTATGTTTTGAACAGCTTGTCCTGTTCTGTATTGCAACACTTGGATTTACTTTGTAGTCTCCTGTTATGCAACAGGGCATAAGGGTGGGAAATGGCATCGACCGAGTTCCATCTAAATTAGGTTATTTCCATCCAGAGATATGTAGTTGGGTCTTAGGCATATTGAGGTCGAGTCTTATGCATAATGTATTTGTCATTTACTAGTCGCCTTAGCAGACCTATCCAAGGCCTTTTCGAGGTCCCGCGTAGTACCACCACCATTTTCTGAATCATTATGTGTTGAATGACTTTGATAACCATGGCTCTGGCAAAATTGTAATACTTATTAATTCTGTTTTAAAGTTGTCTCTTTTTTTTTTTTTATTGTATTTTGGGTGTCAGAAGTGAGATATCTTTATTGGGGCCAAAATATGTTAAGAAAAGGATTTTAAAACCAAAATCCGTAAAAAAAACGGATTCTGACGCCAAAATCCGTAACAAAATGTATTTTTAGCGAAAAAAATATTAATTGCACAAAATCGTTAGCGACCAAAGCATTATCATTTTATTACAAAAGGTACAAAAAAGAACACATCAGACACTTGTATGTAGATTTGATAATGTATAACCTTTGTTACACCCACTATAGGTGGGACTTGGGTCTCCTGGGAGGGTTTTCATTGAAAAATCGTGCAAAAAACGCAGTGAAAACACGCCAAAAACGCGCCAAAAGACTTCCAGCGCTTTACATAGACTCCTGTAGTAAATTTTCTGCCCTGCTCTGGCGTTTTTTAGAGCATGTTGCAAAATACGACAAGTAAAAAAAACGAGCAGAAAAAAAAAGCTCAGTGTAGACAGCAGGAGGTTTTTTACATTAGAAGTCTATGGGAGCTTTTTTACAGTCTTTTTTTCCAGCTTTTTAGAAAACGAAAAACGCTGAAAAAAGGGAAATGTTTTTCTGGGGCAGTGTAGACATAGCCTTAGTGGTTCCAATCCACTTTTGTCCGGGTCGGCTTTTCCTGCAGTGGTAAATAGCACGGTGGGTGGCCCCCTCCACGCACCGGGTTTGAGGCTGGTCTCAGGCCTATAAAGCCTGGGTCTGCAGGCCAAATCATGTGTCACGTACGCCCCTGCGACCCCTGTCTCGGGTCGCAGGCGCGTCCTTTTTGCTGCGGTCTCAGCGGAGGCCCCCCGTCCCGCACTGTCGGGTTCGGGGTCCGCTCCGCTCCCAGTCCCTCCCGGCACCCACTTACCCGGTCCGCTCAGTCACTCACAGCCCTCCGGCGCGTGGCTCCGCCCCTAGTGGCGCGCGGCCCGGCTTGTTTGAAATTTAAAGGGGCAGTGCGCCGGTAATTTGCTTTTGCCGGGCACTGCTCCTATTTAGGTCTGGCCCCTTCCTGCCGGCCCTTGCGGACCCTTATTTGTCTACCTCTGGGAGAAAGCGTTCCTAGCCCTATCTTGTCATTCCGTGTACCTACCCCTTGCTACGTTTATCGACCACGTCTCTTGGCCTGCCCTGACCGTCTGCCGGTCCACGTGTACGATCCAGAGCCCGCCTGTCCCTGACCTTCTGCCTTGCCCCCCGACCACGAGCTTGCCTGACGAATCTGTACCTACGTCTCCCCTTGGCCCCCACCGGGGCAGGCAAGCCCCGCCAGTGGAACGACCTGGTAGACTCCCGCCGCAGCAAGTCCATCCCGCTTTGCGGCGGGCTCTGGTGAATACCGGGACCAAACTTAGATTCCGTTCCCGGGTGTGGGCTTCCACCATCGCCTGCGGTGGGCCAGCGACCCACCCCCGCCGTTACATCAGGGCTGGGGAGGAAAAAAAAAGGCCCCCATTGGGAGTAGCCCTGTTTTTTGTGTTTTCTGGAACTCTGTACAGAGGCACTTATGTGTTCTGGTGTATTCAGGGTCGTTACTTTTTATTTAGAGCTCACCCGACACGATTTTGGTTTTTGAGTTTTGCTACATTAAGGCTGTGTATTTGTTTGCCATTTAATAACCCCCGGGCATAGCCGGACTTGGACTTTTTTATCAGTGCCCCCTGTTATTCTGTAGAACCCCGGGCTGTTCCTGAATTTTTGTGCAACTTCCACAATCACAAAAATATAAAATATGTGTTATATACTTTCAAACTGAACAACATATATACACATGTATACATTCTTATATACATACACTCCTGTATAAACACACATGTTTATACACATATACACACATATACATCACACATGCATGTATACACACACATAAACATACACGTATGCATACACACATATATACATACATATGCATACATACACATGTACACACATATGTATACATACACACATATACACACTAACACACAAAACACAGTTATATTCAGTACAGTTACATTCACGAAGTTTGGGGTTTGTTTCACCCTTATTAAATATTTAGTACGGGGTCTCTACATGCCACTCACTCATTTGGCCCTTTCAAATATGGGCCCCTTTGGGGAACTGCTGTATGATACCAAATGAAAAGCCGTGTAGCTCATACTTGCCAACTTTTGAAAGAGGGAAAGTGGGAGATCTGAAGGGGCGTAGCGTGCCACACCAAAAATTTGAATGACCACGCCCCATCTTGTTGGTGAGCTGCACCCCCTCCAGAAAGCCCAGCTAACCCACCGTGTAAAACCCTTTAAAGAAAGCTAAAAAATTTTTTGGGCGTCACCCAGCTTCCGGGCATTGGGTACCTATTCAGCACCAGGGAGCTGGGAGATAGCGCCAAACTGTGCCTGAACCATTACAATCAATATTTCTACCATACAGTGGTAGACACCCCTAGCCAGGTAGATGCCCCCTTATAGCCAGATAGAAGCCCCCTTATAGCCAGCTAGAAGCCCTCTTATAGCCAGGTTGTTGCCCCTTTATAGCCAGGTAGATGCCCCCTTATAGCCAAGTTGTTGCCCCCACTAGCCAGGCAGTAGCCCCTTATAGCCAGGTAGTGCCCCCTCATAGCCAGGTAGTGCCCCCTTATAGCAGGTAGTGCCCCTATAGCCAAGTAGATGCCCCTATAACCAGGTAGATGACCCCTATAGCCAAGTAGATGCCCCCTATAGCCGGTAGATGCCCCCTATAGCCAGGTAGTGCTCCTTATAGCCAAGTAGATGCCCCCTATAGCCAGGTAGATGCTCCCTATAACCAAGTAGTGACCCTTACAGCCAGGTAGTGACCCTTGCAGCCAGGTAGGTGCCCCCTATAGCCAGGTAGATGCCCCCTATAGCCAGGTAGATGCTCCCTATAACCAGGTAGATGCTCCCTATAGCCAGGTAGATGCCCCTTATAGCCAGGTAGCGCCCCTATAGCCAGGTAATGCCTCTTATAGCCAGGTAGTGCCCCCTAAAGCTAATAAAAATAAAATAATTAAAACGATTTACCTCACCAGGTCCCCTGCAGCGCGTCCAGCTCCGGAGATCTCCTGCCGACCGAGAAGACTCAGCATCGCAGGGGGTGTGAGTACAGCCGTGCGCCACACCTCCTGGCAATGCTGATCTGTATGTACAGCGCTCACAATATAATTCATTTTAGTGTAAACTGGAAAAAAAGGGCCAATATCGCCTTATTGTGGGACGCAATACAGGACATAGACTGGGAGCAGCTATTAGCAAATAGTGATGTAGAAGCCAAATGGGAGAGCTTTAAATATACTTTGGGGAAATTTATTGCAATATATATTCCTATGGGTAACAAGTAAAGGCGATTAAAACGAAATGGTTTCTACCTTCTGTTAAGAGGGTAATAAACAATAAAAAAGGGCAATTAAAAAATATAAGTCAGAGGTGTCAGCATCAGCCTTTGTAAATTATAAAGAGCTTAATAAAAATCTGTAAAAAAGTGATAAAAGCAGCTAAAATTCAAAATGAAAGGCAGGTGGCCAAGGACAGCAAGATGAACCCCAAGAAATTCTTTAAGCATATAAATGCCAAAAAGCCAAATTCGGAGCATGTAGGACCCTTAAAAACCTGTGATGGGGAGCTGGGGACCAGGAGAAGGCAGAGGTACTAAATAGGTTCTTCAGCTCAGTATATACTAACAATGAGAAAGTAGTTGATGGGGGCGGGCCGAGTGCAGATGTAGGTGGTGCCAGTACTGTTAATAAATCATCTGCTATAATTAATTGGCTCAGTGTAGAAAAGGTCTAAGTCAAGTTAAATAAACTGAAAGTGAACAAGCTCCAGGCCCGATGATATACACCCAAGAGTTCTTAAAGAGCTCAGCTCAGTTATCTCTCTGCCCCGTACATGATATTTAGAGATTCTCTCGTGACTGATTTAGTGCCAGGAGACTGGCACAAGGTAAATGTAGTTCCCATCTTCAGAAGTTGTGCTGATGTGTATATAAAAGGAATACTAATATGTGGCTAACGAAATAAAAATTTGAAATCAAGAAAATCATGCTTATTTCTTTATTTTCGATGCACCCATACTATTGATCCTTGGCTAACGAAAATAAAGAAATAAACATGATTTTATGGACTTTTTTTTTTTTTTTCGTTAGCCACATATTAGTATTAGTTGTATATACACATCGGCACAACTTCTGAAGTGTTATAATTTGATTTCAGCTATTTACACTTTTATAACAGATTGCAGTAGAAAACCCATAGGAGCGTCGCGCGCTCTCCCATTGGTCCAAATTACGGCGCCTCTTTTAAACTCTATGAGAAAGCAGCTCGTGCTCTGATTGGCTAAGCTGGACGAGCCCCCGCTGCTTCAACCAATCAGCTCGTTTCTGCCTTTTTACTGTATTTTGAACTGTCCCGCCGTGGATTCTGATTGGTGTAAACTTCCCCATAGGATAGAATGGGACATTGTCGCTCGTATTCTGATTGGACTAAACTTCTCCATAGACTAGAATGGGACATTGTCGCTCCTATTCTGATTGGCTGAGATAGCCACGCCCCGTTATCTCAGCCAATCAGCTGTTTTTAGCATTTTTACTGTATTTTGAACAGTCCCGCCGTGGATTCTGATTGGTCAATCCTGCCCCATAGGTTTTAATAGTTCAGTGTCGCTCCTATTCTGATTGGCCGGTTTCTGGCGACCAATGAGAATAGGTTTCAGAATTTGAAATACTGTATTTCCCGGCCATTTCCAATATCCTAATTCTTGACTTAGGACATTGGAAAGTGATTTTGTTTTATGTAATTTTTATTTTTAATGTTTCAGCTCTTTTCTTGAGAATGTAGAACGCCTTTATAAAGGCGATTTTGGATTTATACTCCGCACCGACATGTGGAGTGATTTCTCGCCGCTCCAGCCTGTCTCGCATCGGAACAGATTTTCGGCGCAGTCCAGCACGGCGCCTTAGTCCCGCACTGCGCCCCACACACTGGCGAGGCGCGGCGGACTTTTCCCCGCATGTATGAGGGCACTTCCTCGGACGGCGAATCTTCGGCGCAGCGCCGCACAGCGCCCATGTCCCCGCACTGTGCCCCACGCACTGGCGAGGCGCGGCGGACTTTTCCCCGCATGTATGATCGCACTACCTCCGGCGGACAATCTCAGACGCAGCGCCGAACTTCGCCTCATTCCCGCACTGCGCCCGGCACGCTGGCGAGGCGCGTCGGACTTTACATGATATGTATGAGCGCGGCCTGTCCCCGACATAAATTAGGCGCAGATTCCGCCGGGAAACTGGCGGAAAACGGCGCCTCAACCCGGCGAGCTTCATACATGTGGCCCTATGTATTTTTTCTTGATTTTTTTTTTTTTTGCACTTCAACATCTAGATACTGGATGATGTCAGTGCTCACTGTGGACGAGAACTGTATGAGCGGCATGATTCCATTGATATAATCAATCAGTTCATCCAACCCTTCTGGAGTTCCAGTCCACGGGACAAATCATCCTCGTAACTATACCAAACTTTAATCTGTGCAACATACCTAGGTGAATATACATATTGTTTTTCAAAATGTGTCATAAACACATTAGCAAAACGTGATGCTACAGGGGACCCCTGTAGCTGGTTGACAAATTCATCTCCAAATCTGAAGTAGAATTTTGTAAAAACGAAGTCCAATAAAGACATAAAAACAGGCAAATTTGCATTAGTCAATGAAGGGTCTTCACACAGTGCTTCCCATGCATCTCTTATTCCTTCCTTGTGAGGAATATTTGTAATATCCAATGTGCACATCATTGTGACATCACTGTAATCATTGGTCCTTAAATTCCTCAGGGATTGTCCAATATCCCTGAGGCAGTTCATATCTCATCTTACAGCTTTTTGCAAAAAAGGAATCAACACATACTGTTAACGGCTCCATCAATGGCCTATTCCTAATACTATTGGGCGTACAGGGGGTGCTTCTATGGACTCATGGACCTTCGGTACCATGTACAAAATAAGGACTTGTGGTTGTTCCTGTGTAAGTAACTTTCTGACACGTTCAGTTATTAACCCTTTTTTTTTATGCTTCATCCAATCTTTTTCAAGTTGGTGATATACATTAGTGTTCGATAGTTGTTTATGTACTTCATTCATATAATCTGTAGTGTCCATTATAACTGTAGCTCCCCCTTTGTCTGCTTTTTTAATTGTCAGTGTTTTATCATTTTTTAATTCTGTAATTGCTCTTAGTTCTTCTCTTGTTAAATTATGTTGTAAAGGTTTTACTTTTTCTCCCATTTATTGGTAACTTCTTGTAAAACCACTTGTTGGAATGCCTCCAGGACTGTATTTGTGATCTCTGAGTTGAAATTGCTCCTTTTCTTCAATTTTTTTGGTATTGATTGTTCTATTTCCATACTATTATTTCTATTCCATCCAGGACAGGAGACGCAAACCACAACTTTTACCATGCAAAAATACTTAGAGCAATTAGCATTGAACATATCCTCTAAGACACTGACAAGTGCACAGGCCACAGTTATCAATGAAGGGTTAAATTATGTACCAACATCGACAAATGGCCTTTTCAAATTTATTGTAGACTTTTACAAGCTTTGTAGAGCTATAAGAATTAAAATGTTCTACAGCCACTGGAATAGAAATAATGGTATGGAAAAGAGAAGAGAATAGTGAGACTAAATTTGTAGGCGAAGAACAAAATAAAGAAATGTGGTGAGAGTACAGTAGCAAGACACTTTTATGATGCATGTCATGCAGTGTCTTAGCTCCGATGGTGCATTTTGGAACAGGTTAACTCCGAGGATTCTAGTAAAAGTTAGGAAGTAGTAAAACCGCCATTTTTGTACACCTTAATGCATTGTATTACAATGCATTAGGCTGTATAAACGATCGCACCCCCTAGTGGTATAGCACTCAAAGTTAAAGTTGAAAAAAAAAGTGTAAAAAAAATTTAAAAATTAAAAGTTCCGATCATAAAATAATAAAAAAGTTACACCTATTTGGTATCGCCACATCCGAAAAAGTCTGATATATTAAAATATAACATAATTTCTAACAAATGGCAAAATTGCTAATTTTTTGGGCCATTTCACGTCTCCTAAAAATTTTAATAACTTTGATCAAGAAACTTGCATGTATTTCTTACTGGCACCAATAAAAAGTACACTTCAGACCGTCTATAGGACGTGTGAATGACCCATTAGAAAGTAAAATCTTGTCCCGCAAAATAAAAGCCCTCATATGTCTATATAGGTGAGGGAGGAGGGGAAGTTATGGCTCTTGGAAGGCGAACGTGAAAAAAAATAGGCTGCGGCACGAGGGGGTTAAATCGCTATTTACAAATATTCATCACTGGAAAGGAATGGAAGCTGCATGGGAAGCACTGTGTGAAGACCCATCATTGATTAATGCAGATATGTATTTTCTTATGTCTTTATTGGACTTCATTTTTACAAAAAAACTTCTTTTACCGTGGAAAGTATTCAGACCTCTTTACATTTTTCACTCTTTGTTTCATTGCAGCCAATTGGTAAGATCAAAAAAGTTAATTCTTTTGCTCATTAATGTACACCCAGAACCCCATCTTGAAAGAAAAAAACCCAGAAATGTAGATATTTTTGCAAATTAATTAAACAAGAAAAACTGAAATATCACATGGTCTTAAGTACTCAGCCGCTTTGCTCAGTTTTGAGTAGAAGCACCCTTTTCAGCTAGTACAGCCATGAGTAGTGTTGATCGAACCGTTCGAGAAAAGTTAAGTTTGAGTCGAACTTCACAAAGAAATCGAGCCGAACGGAACATTTTACTGTTCGTTCGAGTAAATGTTCGCATTCGACATCGCGTTCGGTATTTTAATAGTTTTTAGGCGCATTAAATCAGTGTAAAGTGCGCCTAAAAAGGCGCATTGTGCAAATCGCAGCACATAGTATACCATTGATATTGTATGTAATGTGCCTATGTGCCGCGATTTGCGCACGGAAGCGCATAAAATATCATTACAAGTTTATAGGCAATAGGGGCATTACATAAACTAGTAACGATATGTTATGTGCCTCCTTGCGCAATGAACTTCGATAGGCGCACTACATACACTAATCACAGCACATAGCATATCATTGGTAGTTTATGTAATGCGCCTATCGAGGCGCATTGTGCACAGAGGCGGGTAACATATCTTTACTAGTTTATGTAATGTGTCTATCACCTATAAACTATTAATGATATGTTATGCGCCTCGATAGGCACCTTACACATACTACAATTACATGCTGTGTTATGGAGACGCACAGAGTATAATTTTTAGACGCATTTCAATGTGTCGTGCCCGGCGTATAATGTACTGTATGGATGGTAATATCAGCTTCTCCTCACCTGTATAGGTATAAAAATTAACCCGAACATCTTTTCCCTTTGATTTTAATGGGGTTCGACGTTCGAGTTCGACTCAAACTTCAAACTGAACTTCTCAAAGTTCAAGGTTCGATTCGAACTCAAACTTTTCAGGGTTCGATCATCACCAGCCATGAGTTTTCTTGGGAATGAAGTTTTTCACACTTGGATTTGGGGATCTTCTGCCATTCTTCCTTACAGATCCTCTCCAGTTTCCTCAGGTTGGATGGTGAACGTTGGTGGACAGCCATTTTCAAGTCTCTCCAGAGATGCTCAATTGGGTTTAGGTCAGGGCTCTGGCTGGGCCAGTCAAGAATGGGCACAGAGTTGTTCTGAAGTCACTGCTTTGTTATTTTATCTGTGTGCTTAGGATCATTGTCTTGTTGGAAGTCTGAGGTTTTCATCAAGGATATCTCTATACTTATACTCTCATTCATCTTTCTTTCAATTACAACCAATCATTCTGTCCCTGCAGCTGAAAAATACCCCCATAGCATGATGCTGTCACCACCATGTTTCACTGTTGGGATTGTATTGGGCAGGTGATGAGCAATACCTGGTTTTCTCCACATGTATCACTTAGAGCTAATACCAAAAAGTTCAATCTTCGTCTCATCAGACTAGAGAATCTTATTTCTCATAGTCTGGGAGTCCTTCATGTTTTTTTTGTAAACTGTATGCGGGCTTTCATATGCAGGGGCGTTGCTAGGGTCCCAAAACATTTGGGGCCGGGCCCTTGTGTTACGTTTTGCTCAGTAGGGCGGGGTTCACACGCATTTTTTACATGAACTGCGGATGTATTTTTACAGAGGAAAAACTGTGGCCAGTGCGTCCCTCTGAAGCTCCCACTAATATTTATTCTCCCCAGAACAGGTAATCATGGCTCTGAATGATGGATACAGTATGAATTACCATAATGTTGGCCTGTACGACAGACGTATTGAAGCACAATTACACGCTGAAGTACTGACCAACATTACATCGTGTGAACATACACAGCGTATTTGTGGGGCATAACTGTGCTGTAATGCACCCAAAGTGTGCACCGCAAATACTGTAAAATCATAGCGGTGAGAGCTATGATTACCTGTTTTCCCTGGCACACACAACTCGCCCGTAAAAATAAGTGACATACCGCTTCTTTTAGGGGGAAAAGTGAAAGTGGATGGGAGGTGGCGGAAGCGCTGCTGAAATTACCTGCTGGAGAGTGTGTACTTCCAACAGCAGCCGTATAGCGGTGCACACAGGTATGGGCCACTTTACGCTGTGTGAAAATACATTTAGGGCAGTACGCCGTGTGTTTTGGAAGTACATGTTTTTCAGCACGTACTTCCAAGCACAGAGGAGGCTGGTCCATTCACCTCCACTATCAGTGCTGCGACATACATGCCAACTCTCCCGCTAATGGGGGACCCCCCCACCACCCCGGCAGAGTCAGCGAACCTCCAACAGGCAGCGGGGGTTCTTTGAATGGCCGCAGCACCAGAGTAGCGTCAGGAAGCTACTCTGGTGCCGCCGGGCCGTTTCCTCAGGAGGGAGAAGCAGGCGCCGCGGCCGCTCACCCGCCCGGCGAGTTTTACAGTGCAGGGAGGAGGCAGGAGGGATCGTTCTCCACCTCCCTTCTCCCCCTGTATGTACAGCATCGGTGTGCGCGGTGTACATACAGATCAGCGTCGCAGGGGGAGTGACGCGCGGCTGCACTCTCTGCCCCTGCGACGCTGAGTCGGTCGGCCGGGAGATTCCAGAGCTGGACGCGCTGCAGGGAGCCTTGTGAGGTAAGTGGCTTTTATTATTTTATTTTAATTAGCTATAGAGGGGCACTGTCTGGCTAATGGGGACAATACATGGCTACAAAGGGGGCTCTACCTGGCTAGAATGGGGGCTCTACCTGGCTACAAAGGGGGCTCTACCTGGCTACAATGGGGGCTCTACCTGGCTACAAAGGGGGCACTACCTGGCTACAAAGGGGGCACTACCTGGCTACAAAGGGGGCTCTACCTGGCTACAAGAGGGCTCTACCTGGCTACAATGGGGACTCTACCTGGCTACAATGGGGCTCTACCTGGCTGTAAGGGGCATCTACGTGGCTACAAGGGGCATCTACGGGGCTACAAGGGGCATCTATGTGGCTACAGGGGGCACCTACTAGGCTGCAAGGGGGCACCTACTAGGCTGCAAGGGGGCATCTACTTGGCTACAAGGGTGCATCTACTTGGCTACAAGGGGCATCTACCTGCCTGTAAGGGGCACTACCTGGTTATAGGGGGCTACAAATTGGCTATAAGAGCACTACCTGGCTAGAGGGGGCATCTACCTGGCTTTCTTCCAAAGCCGTTATGCAGTTAGGCGGAGTGGGTGTGGCTTTTTTTAAAGGGTGGGGCACACCAACAAGATGGGCGCGTCCATGCAAAATTTTTTACCCCCTTAAATCTCCTGCATTTCCGCTTTCAAAAGTTGGCAAGTATGGCGCCGCGAAGAAGTGACCTGTCACTTCTCTTCCCCAGTGTACAATCCGATCGTATTTTACACTGGGGGAGACGTACATAATTCATAGTTCCCTATGAGAGCTATGAATTACCGTAATTGCGGAGCGCTTGTCGGGTGTATTGAAGCGCAAATACAAGCTGAAATGCGCCCCGCGATTTAGACCGTGTGAACACACCCTTAGTCTGGCTGCAGCAGCTAAAAACATAGGCAACCCTGACAAATTACAGGTCTAAAAAAATTATATTCAAATATAATTCATCATCGGGTTGACTGTTTACATGTGTAAGGCTATGTCTACACTGCACAGGAAAACGATCATATCTTCGGCGCTTTTTGATTTTTAAAAGTGCTGAAGATACGATCGTTCTTGCGGCCCCATAGACGGCAATATAAAAGATGAGTCTACACAGCTTGTCTTTTATCTGCCCGTCTTTCGGCGCGGGCGTCTTGTATAACATGTTGTATAATCCGCCGGTGCTTCTCGTTTTCTTGCCGTCTTCCCATACAATACAATTGTGTGGGCGACGACAGGAGAACGAGAAGCGACTGTGGTTTTTGCACAAAGCGTGACAAAAGCCGTGGTCCTGCATCAGAGAAAAAAAAGTCTGCTTTCAGGCCTTTTTTTGTCTGATGCAGTGTGGACATAGCCTAAGGGACACACTAGGCAGGATTATGTTTTAGTGATGTGAATGAGGTGATATTGTGGATATGTGTATGTATACATAGACAATATATAATACATATGAGCGCACATATATACAGTACATATACATGCACATGAACAAACAGACATATATACAAACACATGAATACACAGACACATGCACACATACCTGTACAGTTCACCGTGTGGCTACTCACTCACGGGAGACCTCCAGGAGGGGCAGTTGTTGAACCCGGGAGCCGATAAAAAAAAAACAGCGGGGGGTGGAGCGTCTCCCTGCCGGACAGTGTGCTGTGCTGCACTTCCTGAGACTTGTGTGGGTGAGCAGACGCCCCCCTCCCTCCTCAGCCCCGTCACCTCCTGCAGTCGCCCTCCCTCCCTTCCTGCCTGCACTTAGCAACCATCCTGAACTGTATGTGCATCCAGAGGACACACATACACCTTTACTATTGGTGTCTTTTACAGTGGCCTGACCCCAAAACCAGCAAAAATGACTTTTTGGACACTCAAAATAAAATTTGCATGAAGAAATGAGTATTGGGAATAAGATTTTTTTCAATAGGACCATTGATTTTTTTCAATATCTAATGTGTATTCACATTGTAAAGGAGATGTGCAACAGTTTACTAGTTGGTGACATCGGCAACCGGGACAACAAAATCATCAGAGATCCATGCTTGATTGATTTTGATAAATGTCAAACGATCCACATTCTCAGGGGAGAAATTGATACGTTTGTCAGTTATCACCCCACCAGCTGTGCTGAATATGCGTTCCGAGATACTGCTGGCTGCTGGGCAGGATAAAACTTCTATGGCGTGCCGAGCAAACTCGGGCCATTCATCCAGTTTAGACACCCAGAAGTTGATTGGGTCCGGACTAAGTCCAAAAACATCGAGGTTGAGCTGCAGCTAGTCGTGGACCATGGTCTTAAGGTGGTCTGTGTGTGTCTGAATACTGTCCTGCCTTACAGGCATTGGTGAGGTGGTAAATAATGATGATTGCCACATGTCACCCAGTAGGCTTCTGCCACACTACCTGCTGCTGCTGATGCTGCTACAGGTACTTGCCATTCTACTGCTGGCACATTGCTGATGTTGTTCCACCTAGAACGTGAAGAGCACTGTCTCAGTCCTGCATTCTACTGTCAATTTGTGTGGGTGGAAGGAATTTGCAGACTTTTGATTTGTAACGTGGATCAAAGAGGGTAGCCACCCAGTAACTGCTGATCATTTTGATTGCCTTTATGCGTGGATCATTTTGCAGGTAATGTAGCATCCAAGCACTCATGTGTGAGATGCTGCCGGGATTTCCCAAGCCTCGGGGTCGAGGGGCACTAAACAGGTTTTCCTCCCCTACCTCCTCCTCTATGGAATATCTGTGAAATATGGTCTTATGGAAGAACCCTGACACAAAATCAACAGTGTTCTTGAATCTTTATACTTTGCAACTGGCAACTAGGAGTAGAAGCAGAATTTTTTCTATGGAATATCTGTGAAATGTGGTCTTATGGAAGAACCCTGACTCCAGATCAACAGTGTTCCTGAATGCCTATACTTTCCAACAACCAACTAGGATTAGAAACAGATTTTTTTCTATGGAATATCTGTCAAATGGGGTCTTATGGAAGAACGGTGTCTTTTACACCGGCCGCACCTCCCCCCAAAACTGCAGCAAGGAAATTTTGGGCATGGAATGAATTTTTTTGCAAGAAACCAGTATATCACAGCAATTTCTTTTTAGAGCAGAGTTCCTAACAGTGGTCTTGTACACTGGCTGTCCCCATAAAACTGCAGCAAGGAAATTTTGGGCACGGAATGAAATTTTCTGCGAGAAACCAGTTTATCACAGCGTTTTCTTTTGAGATATTTCCTAACAGTGTCTTGTACACAAGCTTCCCCCCAAAAAAACTGCAGCAAGGAACTTTTGGGCAATGCAAAGATGCAGTATGCAGCAATATCAAAATCCCTTGTGGACAAGATTTAATTTCTAATGGTGTTATTCATATTACCATAGACTTTACGGGGAAACCGCAAAAAAATTGTAAGTGGAGCGAAATGTGAAAAAAACGTACTTGCGCCATGTTACCAGGTGTTTTGATTTTACGGTGTTCAATCTTCAGTAAAAATGATGTGTTACCTGTATTCTAAAGGTTGATACGAATCTGGCAAGAGAGCGCATACATTTAACGGTTTTCTGTTATCCGATGTGGAGTTGAGGTGGGGTTATTTTGCAGGCCTGAAGTTTAACTTTTTATTGCTACCCCTATTTTGGAATACATGCAACTTTTTTGATTAAATGTAAATCCCACAATTTTTTAAGGTACTAGATCTAGTGACCAAAAAAACCCGCAAATTTTGACATTTTTGAATTTTCTTCCCTTTCTTCCGCTACGGTGTTCAGTATATGGGATATAAATGATGTTATACTCTAATAGACCAATGACTTTTTCAGACATGGTGATCTACCATATAATGATCTAACTTTTTTTTATTTTATTTCTTATTATCTGTAAAATGCCAAAGAGGGGGTTTGATTTGAACTTTTAACTTTTTTTTTTTTAATTTAACTTTGAGTCCCCCTAGGGTGCTCAATAATTTATAAAGCCTAATGCATTAAAAACTTTATAATGCATTACGGTGAATTACGGTGCATCTCGCGGCTGATGTCCCGAACGAAGTGAGAAACGGTGTGCTCAATCATTTAGCCGCTGTGGCCATCTTTGCCGTGGCATCTAAGGGGTGGGCAGTAGCGCCCTCTACGCTGTAACCGCCAGGTGTTAGCTGCAATTAGCCGCTAACACCCAGCCACGCAATCCCGATACAAAAACCCTTACCGACATCAGGACGTAGACATACGTCCAATGTTGGTAAGGGGTTAAATCTACTATTAGGAAACATTGGCATCTGCTGGCTAGTGATGTTTGTTTTGGTAGAATGTTTAGAGATCTGCCCCAATTCATTTCCAAAAAAGGTTGTACTAAGGTTGTAGGTAATGCATTGGTAAGGTCTGATGTAAAACCACGTATAAAAAGTAAACAAGGGACTTCCGGTTCTGGCACGTACATGGCCGGCAGCAGACACTGTGAGCTCTGGCCCCGCTCCATCTCTCCCTAGGCATCCCCGCTGCAGCTACAGCGGCACTTTTAAGTCACTAGGGCGCACTCCGGCACTCGGAGTCAGTGCCGCAAAACACAGCGGGGAGCCCGGGCGTTATTAATTACCCAGGACTGTGTCCATACACGGCAGCCAGTACAGGTATATGAGATTGGGTTAGATTGTTCATGGTTTCTATGCGGTAATAGTTTAACATATGTGTTTGGGGTGTATATTTTGTGTCACTTGAATTTTAGATTACCTGATTACTTGATCATCCCCTTACTATTGAACGAATAGCGGTTTGATAAGTGGATATCAATGAACAGTCTCAATTACAATATTACATTTTGTTTTATTTGAAACAAATCTGCCTAATCCATATCTGTTTTAATTGGCTTCTGTGTAACCATGTTCAGTTACTAATTGGTGTGTTTTTAAATATTTTCACTTATTATGTATTATTTAATAAAGGTAATTCTTTTTAGTCAGTATTTGTTTTGTGTAGTAATTACCCGGAAAGCCAAGGGCGCTGACTCTGCCACACAAGATGGCGCCGGATCCTCCGCTCTCCACGAGGAGCAGGCGCAGACAGCACACAGCGGCTTTTGCCGATGCAGAGGAGGGGGAGACGTACTCTGACTCTGAGAACTCCAATACTGAGGTATTTACAGGGGCCTCCATATTGCAGCAAGCCAGCACACTGTCACAGATAGCCCCAGCAGCAGAACAGGAGTCAGCTTCAGCATCACAGAGGTTAAAGACAAACGAAAGTGATCTGGAAGAGACTGTCCCTGGCTTAAATGTCTCCTGTAAAACCATGGCCGTTACAGAGGCCAAACTGCTTGCCCCAGATATATTAGCCTCTTTTGAGGCCACCATATCTGCCTCAGTGAAAGCTGCAGTGACTTCAGCAGTCTCAGCCTTACATGCAGAGTTGAAAAATCATTCAGGCCGCATCCTAGAGCTGGAGGAGCGAGTGGATGTGGTCGAGGATGACATTTTGGGTAGAAGGAGCACCATGGAGAGATTAATTAAAAGAACAGAATATCTGCAGGAGAAAGTTGACGACCTAGAAAACCGTTCCCGCAGGAACAATTTAAGGATCATTGGTTTAAGTGAATCGATTCAGCAAAAGAATCTGCATGATATCTGCGCAAAACACATCCCGCAAGCTCTGGGTCTGGAGGGACTCCTGAAGGTCAAACGAGCGCACAGAATTGGACCACCAAGATCCCCATCCAATAAGGGCTCGAAACTGTTTGAATACTGTAAAGTTATTACAATCATTACCACTAGAGGTCGCTATAGTATTGCTAACTGAAGAGCGTAGAAGGAAAATTGATAAATTAATACCTTCTGATGTATATTCTGGATGACTGTAAGATATGTTGTAATTTAAGGTTTAATGACTCGCATGTAACCTGTCTCTTCACTATAACTGTTACTCATATAACGTGACACTTAACAGGGAAACGTATAGGAACTCTTTTGGTCCACAGTGCTAACCCCCTAGGAATAGCCCCTGTACAAACCGGATCGTCCATATAACCACCAATAGGCAGGCACGACCACAGGTGACGCCACAGCTGAGGCTCAGTCCGCTCCCTGGAAGGCAAATGGACAAATTCCTTAGCAAGAATACGCCAAATAGAGTCACCAGATCTGTAGCACAATCGCAAACACAGCATAACGCCACACCTTGCAACGAAACACAACAACCACAGAGACCGCGAAAGGCACCGCCAGGAAACCCAACACAACCTACGATGGCGCCAACCCCTCTGGTGCAAAGAGCTGATGCCGCTGACCCTGACAACCACAGCACAACACACAACCCAGGGCATAGGGGACACACCAGTCCAGGTGCTAACATTGGCACAAGAGGTCAGTAACTTAATCCTGACAGTACTTGACAGAAGAATTGACCTTATCCAAGCCTCCGTAAATGCAGCCCTCGCCCAGATAACAGCCAACTCACAAAAAATAGCAGACTTGGAGTCGAGAGCGGTGGTCATAGAGGAGGATGTCATGAGGGTAGGGGACACTGCCACGAATAACCAGTCAGCAATTGAAGCACTACAAACAAAACTAGAAGACTTGGAAAATAGGGAAGGGCGTAATAATTTAAGATTTGTGGAAATACCAGAGTTAGTTCCGCCTGACCAACTAAAGGTCAATATAGAGATCTCTCTCAAGAGTTATTTATACCCAGGACTGTATCCAGAACAAGGTGGCATCCACTACGTCTTGAGGAAAGAAAGTTTCTAAATAAACATAGAAAGGAATTCTTTACTGTTAGAGCAGTGAGACAGTGGAACTCTCTTCCAGAGGAAATTGTCATGGTGAATTCAATAACAGAGTTCAAGAAGGGCTTGGATGCATTTCTGGAGTGTAATAATAAAACAAGTTATAGTGACTAGGATTCTGGAGTAGGGTCATTGATCCAGGGATTTATTCAGATCGCCAGATCGGAGTCGAGAAAGAATTTTTTTCCCTAGAATGAGATGAATTGGCTTCTCAATCTGTCCTGAATGCAGCAGCCAGGCTTGTCTTTCTTTCCAGCCACTATACTGATGCCTCTACCCTGTGTCAGTCTCTGCACTGGCTGCCTATTCAGTACAGAATACAACAAAAACTCATCACTTCTCCATCACATAAGGCTCTCCACAGTTGCTGCCAGCACCCCCATACATCTCCCTCCCTTTCATAGTTTTCATAGTTTGTAAGGCTAAAAAAAGCAAGTCTTCCATCTATTTTTCAGCCTAGTTGTTCTTAAGGTGTTGATCCAGAGTAAGGGCAAAAACCCACAATGAGGTTAGAAGCCAATTGTTCCCTCATTTATAGTGAAAGAATTCCGTCCTGACTCCCAACTGGCAAACAGAAAACTCCCAGGATCAATGACCCCTCTCCCTGAATCCTAGTCACTATACCTTGTTAAATTATATACGCTCCAAGAAATGGCATCCAAACCCTTTTTGAACTCTATTATTGAATTCACCATGACCAGTCCCCTCTGGCAGAGAATTCCATATCCCTCACTGCTCTTACAGTAAAGAATCCCGTTTCTATGTTTATTGTAGAAACGTTTCGTTCCTCAAGACGTAAAGGATGCCCCCTTGTTCAAGATACATCCCTGTGTAGTAAATAAATACTTGGGATGAGATCTCTATATTGACCTTTGATGTATTAAACATATTTATTATGTCCCCCCCGAAGCTTTTTTCCTCTAAACTAAATACCCCCTAATCTTGCCAATCTTTCTGTGTTTACGTAGTCCACCCCATCGCTTTTAATTATTTTTGTTGCCCGCCATTGTACCTGTTCAAGCACTCTACAATGTCTTTTCCTGTGCACTGGTGCCCAAAACTGTACACAATATTCCATGAGTTGGTCTAACCCATGAACTTGTAAAATGGGATAATAATGTTTCATCAGTGCCATCTATGCCCCTTTTAATGCACCCCATTGAGTCCTATTTGCTTTGGCTGCTGCTGCCTGACACTGGCTGCTACACTTAATGTTAGCTGTCCAACGCAGATTCCCAAGTCCTACTTCCATGGCACGTACCAGTGTTTATTTCCATTTAACATGTAATCATGTAATGGATTTCTCTTCCCCATGGCATAACCTTGCATTTATCAGTGTTAAACCCTCATCTGCCATTTCCCTGCCCAGGCCTCCAACCTATCCAGATCCTTTGTAATAACATATTATCCTCTATTGTTGTTGATACTTTTACAGAGCTTCAGTTATTCGTCTGCAAAGATCGATATTCCTAACTGTGTAATCCCTGTGTAAAGATCATTAATGAACAATGTTAAAGAGGATAGGGCCCAATACTGACCCTTGTGGGACCCACTAGTAACAGACAAGCAGACGACCATCTGAGTATGTACCTTTAATTACTACCTTGGTTTTCTATCAGTGAGCCAGTTACACTTACCCACTTTCACACATTTTCCCCCAGCTCAAAGCATTCTCATTTTATTTACCAACCTATATGTGCACGTGTATCAAGATTGTCTTTAGAAAAATCTAGATATGATGACAACCAGTGCCTCACCCCGATCAGTCTACGCAAGACTTCCTCATAGAAGCTGATGAGATTAGACTGACAGTGAAACCGATCCTTCAGAACCCATGCTGGAACGGCGTATACATTTATTTTCAGTGAGATACTCCAGGATTGCATCTCTGAGAAAACCTTCAAAACATTTTACCTACAACAGAGGGTTAAGCTTACTGCCTATTAGTTCCTGGATCCCTTTTGACCCCTTTTTGAATATGGCACCACATTTGCTATGCGCCAATCCTTTTGGACATACCCGTTATTAGAACAGTCCATGAAATATTAAGAATAGGGCCTATCTATGACATCTACATAACTCTCTTAGGACACGTGGGTGTATGCCATCTGGACCTGGGGATTTGGTCTATTTTAATCTTCCTAAGACGGAGCTGCACTCTTCCTGGGTAAGACAAGAAACTTTTAAGTTGGAGTTTTACCGACTAGACTCTCTGTCAACGAGGAAGTTCCATCCTCCTCGGTAAATACAGTGGAGTAATAAAGTGTTTAAATTACGTTTGCTTAATTATCACATCGCCCTCTACTGTCTCTTCTCGCCTCAGTACTATTTCAAAGGGCCAACATTTGTCCGATTTAAATCTTTTTACTCATTTATATAGTAAAAAATATTTGGGGTTAGTTTTTACTTTCTATAGCAATATGTTCCTGTCCCGTCTCCAGCTTGCTTCCTTATCTTTATTTTACCACACTTTAATTTTTTTGCCCTATAGCTTCTTATTGCCTCTTCACTGCCTCCTGTTTTAGTATGTTAAACGCTTTTCTTTTGTTTTTTATTGCTCATTTACATCCCTGTTGATTCCACATGTGGGTTTTACCTGTTCTCTAATTTTTTTAATTACATAAGTGAATGTACCCCTCTCACATAGTTGGTAAGCCTAGGATGTTTTTAAAATATCCCATATATATTAGGTTCTCTGCCATATTTAAACACATTGTGCCCATCAATACGGTTTAGGGCCTCCCTAAGCGATAAAATTGCTTCCTAAAATTCAGAGTTTTTTGGTGCTCCTTTTACAACAAACAATTAAGGATAAAACGGAAAATTATTATATTTATGGTCACTATTCCTAGGTGTCCCCTCAACCTGAACCTTTGTTACTGACGTGTCAGGTCCATTAGTTAATATTAGGGTTCTAGAAGGGGACCTTTCCACATAGTCGGTTCCTTGCACCATTCTGGCACAGGAAATTATCATTAGTTTATGACAAAAACCTGTTACCTTATGAGAGCTACAACGTCATATTATCCCAAATGATTTCTGATAGTTAAAGTCGCACGATAATAATAAACCTCATTCTGAATAGCCGCCCACTATTATCCTTGAAGGATTACATCTTCCATGGGTTCCGTGTTATATTTGGGGGCCGTATAGCAGAACCCCTATTAGTATTATATTGTTTATTGTTACCAGCCCCCATGTATATTTACACCCATAATGATTCCACATGTTCAATACCTTTATCCTACATCACGCCGCAGTGTTGGCGTTCAGCACAGATTTTTACATAGAGACAGACACCTCCCCCTTTTCCGGTCTTTTATACGATCCTTTCTAAATAGACCTGTAACCCTGCTAGTTAACCGCCCAGATTGTTCGTAGCTTTGTCCAGCCATGTCTCAGTTATCCCACTATGACATATTTTTCTTCAGCCTTAATACTGTCTAGTTCATTAATTTTGTTGAGGTCAGACTCCCTGGCCATTGGTCCATCATCGCAATTTATAGATTTTTCAGTTTTTATTCCTTTCTCCCCTGACATTTTTTATCTAATTGCTACACCCCCTCCCCTCCACTCCACCCCTGTTTATTCGCTAATTCCCAGCTCGCTATCTTCACTATCTTGCATGCAATATGTGTATTACCCTCCCCCCCACCCCTAGTTTCTAACAATATTCTCCAACCTTCCAGGCCATTTTGTCTCCCCAATACAGCTGACCCATCCCCTTTTATTGTGTCAGCCCATCCCAAGCATCAGAGTCCTGTAGCGCAAGAACAGAGTCAGGCCCAGTTCTCCAAACAACCCAAATACCCATCTTTCCTACACCATTTTTGGACCACTTATATACTTGCTCAAATCTCACTGCCGCTGCTCTCTGGTGTGGCTCTTGGAACAGGTGACTATTTCTTGAGATAATATTACCTTGGAGGTCTTGCCCTGAGCTTTTCGGCCTAAGTCCCTGAAAGTCATTTCTTAAGGACACTCCACCTACCTCTAACTTTGTCATCTGCTCTCCAATGTTGGACCATTAAAGCTGGTTCCTCACCACCCCACCCGCAATCTGTCAACCCGATCCGTGATATGTCGAGACCCCGGCGCCCCCCAGGTAAACAACACACTGTTTTCGACGATCCCGGTCTATGTGCAGAGTAGGCCCTGCTGTGCCCCTAATAATTGAGTCCCAACACTCCAAACCGTCTAGCCTGACCCATCTCTACTGGAGCCAGACAGGGGTAGTGTCTTGCAGCAGCAATGCTATTCGAACCGACATCCCCCTCATCGCCAATCTTGCAAATTTGTTTGGGGTGTACCCAGTTTAGACTAGCCTCCCACGACACTCTTCCCTCTTCCCTTCTTTCCTTACTGATACCCATCTAGCTCCTTATGTTCCTGCACCTCCACTGCTACCTCCCAGACCCTCCCCATTAACTACACCTCGATGATTCACTCAATTGGACGAGCCTCTAGCCTCGCATCCAAGTTGGCAATGGACCAGTGTCGCCACTTGCTCATTTAATCCAGGATCCGGGCTTCTATATGTTCAGTGTGCACACATTTGCACAGCAGTAAGCCCCCTCGAACTGTAGCAAATCAAGGATCAGCATACATAGCGCGCCAGGTTTTGTGCACTGGACAGCAATGTCCAACTTAAGGAACACAAGTGTGGATTGAAACAAAAAAGATATAATGTAGCTGACTCGAAATAAAAATACTAAAAGAGTAATACCATACTGTCCCCTCTAAACACCCCAAGCTCTACGTTCTCTTCAATCTCAAGTCTCCACATTAACAGAAAAAACACCTTTCTATAAACACTCTGCAATACTCGATCACATTTTTTCGCTCAATGCTCAGCTTTAAACCTTTCACCCACACAGCTATTTGGCTGTAACTGCAAACTCTCCTTCAGAAGCAATAGTGCCTTAGCATCCCCACACGAGTTGCAATATTATTCTCTGCGATTAGGTAACCACACCCCTGACCATCCACCTGACCAGTCACAGAGACTCAACAAGGCTCATCAACTGTGGTATATGTAACTGAACATAAGACTTCAAATTCTAACAACTCTGTTAACACATAATACTAAAAATGGTAATCTATACACAAAACAAGTTTAGCTACAGTATCAACTATATGTCTGCTATAGATTTTAAATTGTACAGCACTAATAAATAAAACACATGTATAAATAAACACATTATTTGCTGGAGGATAAACAAAGGACTCTCCCCCTCCACTCTCAAGTCCTCCGCGCGACATTCAAATCTGAAAAAACACACTTTAAAAGAAAACACTTCGCAAGACTCAGAACCACAAATTACCATACTAAGCATCGCTCAAAATGTTCAGCCTGTTAAAACCTTTCCCCCACTGATAAAACCCCCATGGCTTCTACCATCTGTTAAGAGGGCAATAAACAATAAAAAAGGGCCTTTAAAAAATACAGTTCAAGAGGGCTCGGCATCGTCCTTTGATCTCAGATTACAAAGACTGTCTTAAAAGCGCGACTGTAAAAAAAGTGATTAGAAAGCAGCTAAAATTCAAAATGAAGGCAATGGCCACAGGATAGGCAAGAACTAACCCCAAGAAAATTCTTTAAAACATATAAATGCCAACAAGCCAAAGTCATGAGCAAGTAGGACCCTTAAAAACACCTGTGATGGGGAGCTGTTCACTGGTTACCAAGAGAAAGCCTAGGTACTACAATAGTGGAGTTCTGTCAGCTCATTATAAATACTATGCAAGGAGACACACACGTAGTTGAGGGGGGTGGGCCAAGTGCACAGTCTAGGTGGGGGGTTTTTTTGGCCAGTTACTGTTAATACATCATCTGCTATAATAATTGGCTCAGTGTTTTTAGCAAAAGTCCACAGCCAAACACTAAATAAACTGAATGTGAACAAGGGCTCCAGGCCCTGATGGCAATTCACCCAAGATTCTTAAGAGCTCAGCTCGGTTATCAGTGTGCCCCTGTACATGATTATTTAGATGATTCCTTGGTGACTGGTATCTATGCCAGAGACTGGGCGCAAGGTCAAATGTAGTTCCCATCTTCAAAAAAGTGTTCTAAGTCTTGGCCAGGAAAATATAGACCAGATAAGTTTAACATCTTGTTTGTGGGAAAAATGTTTGAAGGGCTCATTAGGGACATATACCAGGAGTATGTTGACAAACACAATATTATTAGTGATTGCCAGCTATGGATATTACTAAGACAGAAGCTGTCAGAACCAATTCTGAATTTCTTTTTATGAAGAGGCGAGTAGAATTCTGGATATGCGGGGGCAGCTGTGGATATTGCAGAGTTTTTTAAGACTTTCCAAAAAGGCGATTTACACTGTCCCCGCATAAGAGCTTGTTGTTAGGTAAACTAGAAATCCATTGGTTAGAGGAAACAGTGTGTAAATGGATTAAACGAAACTTGGCTGCGTTGGATCGTACTCAGTCGAGTGGTGGTAAATGATCCCTACTAGTCTGAGTGACTCCACCGGTTGAAGAGGAGTGTGCCGCCCGGCTCAGTATTGGGTCCTCTCTTATTTTAATTATTATTAACGATATAGTGAAGGGATCAATAGTCACGGTGTTCGATTTTTGCAGCACATGACACACGCAAGCTATGTATATGGTAGTGCAATCTATGGAAGATGCTCATCAATTGGCAAGCAGACCTGGACACACATAAGTGCTTGGGCATCCACTTGCAAATGGGGTTCAATGTGGAAAAATGTAAGGTTCTGCATCTGGGAGAAAATAATCCACAGCATCATATGTCCAGGGGGAGAAAAACTTGGAGGAATCGCTTGTTGAAAAGATCTGGGCGTTCTTGTAGATCATAAACTACAGAACAGCATGCAATGGTTCAACACACACAGCTGCCTCTAAGAAGGCCCATAAGATATTGGCGTGTATTAAAAGAGGCAATGGACACTCGCTGGGACAACGATGACCATCTAGGGCCGCTGTACAAAGCATTGGTGCGACCTCACATAGAAGATGCTGTTCATTTCTGGGCCCCAGTTTATAGAACGAGAACATGTAATAAGGCTAGAGAGAGTACAACAGGACGAGCAACCAAACCATAAGGTGGAATGGCAAGCATCTTAGTTTATAGGCAAGAGTTCAGTAAATTGTAACTAATTTAGTCTTTGGAAAAAGACGGCTTCGGTGGAGGGGACATGATTAATTTATATAAATATATAAATTTTCCCTACAAAATGGGTATGGGGACAATTATTTCAGGTGAAGCCTCCCTCACCCCTCAAAGACTCAAGGGAAATTCCTTCGACAAGAGAAAAAAAGATTTAATCTCCAGAGGAAAGCGCGTTCTCACTGTAAGAACTTGTAAATCGTGGAATAGCCTGCTGAAGAGCTGGTCACAGCAGGAACGTAGAGAGTTTTCAAGAAAGGCTTAGAGATACCTACCTGGAACTAAAGAATATTAATGCATACGTAGCTAGGGTAAAATACTGGATCCTGGCCGGTTGCGGCCTTGTGGGTCAGATATAGGGTCCTAATACTGAGCTAGGGTGGGTTTCTTGCCCCTTGTGGGTTTCCGGGGCATTAACCGTGGGAGAGAGCCTGGGCTTTAAGTCCTTGTCTCTCTCCTCACCGCACATTATTCCCCACCCATGGTTGAACTCGATGGAGCAAGTGTCTTTTCTTTCAAGCCTACTAACTATGTAACTATGTAACTAGTTTAACTGCTGTTTGGCTGTAACTGCAAACTCTCCTTCAGAAGCAACATGCCTTAGCATCCCCACACAGTTTGCTCAATTTATGCTCTGCTGATTAGGTTAACCACACCCCTTACCAGTCCCATGGACCAGTCACTGAACTCAAACAAGAAGGCCTCCTTATCTCTGTCTACCCACCCTAGCCCGCTCTCTCCGCTCTGCTACTACTGATCTAAAGACTACAGGCGAACCATTACACACTTCATCCGGAACCTCCCATGCCTCGTCTCCAAGATTTTGCAAACGTATAGCAACCATTTCTCAGAACATGTCCCTCACGCCATGAGATCGGCACACCACAACCCTCACAGTTTTCACACTGCGCTCTTAAAACTCAACTTCTTAGACCAAGCCCTATTGTCCTAAGTACTCAGATTGTCGTCACTCCTGTCTCCTGCACTCTTTCTACTCGGTCACACCACAGGCAACTTATCTTTAATAGATCATTAATGGTGGGATGCAGGTTCATCCACATTTTATGTATACTAACTACCCCATATTTATGTAACATGGCTGGTCCATTGTAAAACCAAGCACTTGTCAGCCTTTGTTTCACCCATACACCCTAATAGATTGTAAGCTCTTGCGATCGAGGGCCCTCACACTTGTGTGCTACATTTGTCAGTAGATTTATTTTTTATAATGTATCTGTCTGGTTTTTCTGTGCTTATCCCTCTATGTTGTAAAGTACAGCGGAATATGTTGCAGGCGCTATATAAATGAAAGATTATTATTAATTAGATTCTATCGCATGGGGTTTTTTGCCTTCCTCTGGATCAACACTTATAGCAAACACTAGCTGAACTGGATGGACATATTTCTTTTTTCGGCCTTACAAACTATGTAACTATGTAACTCTCCATTGTGAAAAGGCATTAGTAATTTTACAGGAGTGCATACTCCTTTCCATTTAAAAATTTAGCTTGGGACTTCCGGGTTCGGCGCCATGGCGATGTGAGCAGGGTGGACGAGCTCCCGCACCCCCACTCCCAATAACGGTCAGCATACCCAACATCCACGAGCAGTAAAAAAAACCCACTGAGGGCATCCAGAGGGGCACTGCAGACCCAGAACTACAGACCGGTAACTCCGTCTCCAGGAGCGTGGAAGAGCTGCAGGCAGTAGAGCCGTAGACTCGCGGCGTGCGCACGTGGAACCGCGCGGCTCAACAGCATACACGGGCAGTGTCGACTGAGGCGGGACAGAGCGCCGCTATCCACCGAGTTCACAGCCCGATCTCCTCCCCTGCACGGTAAAGCGCCGCACCGATAGTTGCCGGTGACTCCAGTAGACCCCGCATACCTCTCGTGAAGAGTCCGGCGATCGCGGCCCCGCCAACACATATAAGGAGGTGAGGGATAGATTTTTGGCGCCAAATTTGAAACACTGGGCGGGTCCATCTTGGTGAACTCCGTGCAGTCACCCCAGAGCGCGCATGCCGACGCCCCTGCACACCTCAGACAAGGGGAGCAAATAATATTAAGAAGGTGGGATAGCCCCACATATTTATCTCTGGCAAGCATAATACATCTCTCCTGTGAATAAAAAAAACTTGTCTCCAGAGCACCAGCACAAAGGACACAGACAACCCCTCACTAGCAGCTATCACAAGCCATCACACAGCATTGCAGAATTTAGCCTGAGACCTGATCTATCCTAACTGTAACAGTGCTCACCTATTAATACGTTACCAAGACACAGCAATATATCATTATATTGTCTAAAATACCATTGTGCATCAGCATCTCTCGCTGCATATATCACACGAGAATCCATACTGAACTGAAAAGTGGAGAAGACTCCATCTCCTGTCCCGGTTTTTTAAAACACACTCCATTTGTGCTCAAACGGCCCCCACGATCTTAAAAAGCCCAAAAAAAACATCAAAAAAAATAAAAATTTTTTTACAAAAAATTGACCTGACCCAACCCCCCATCTTTCTAAAACGAAAAACAAACATCTTACTATAAAAAAGCCACAACATAAACCCATCTCCTCAATTTTTGGCCGGGCCCGCAAAAAAGGGGGGCAAAGACAACCAAAAAACCCAAAAAAATGCAATCCCCTTAAAAAATCTCCCAAAAACCACATTTAAAGGGGACCATACTTATCATCCTCCCCCCTACCCAACCTTACTTTTTCCCCGCCAAGGGTGATGAATTTCCCTGGAACTTAAATTGCCAAGGGCCATCTTAAATTTAAATAAAAAACATATAATTAAAAAAATTCCACAGGAAATTTGGGCCCCCATCCAAACTTGATCAAAAAAAGGTTTTTTAACAATTTCCAAAAAATAAAAATCTGATTTTTCAAACCCCACATCATCGACTGAAAAGCGGGGACAGGATACCCAAAATGGAAGCGAAGGGTTTGGGAACAACTTCCACACTACAAAAGGGGGTCCCACGAAAATAAAAGACCTTTGGGTTTAAAATTTAGACCCAAAAGAAAAGGGCGCCCAAACAATCTAAAAAATCTAAATCCCGAAACCATTCCCAAAAAATTTGCTACCTATTTTGTAAATGGAGCTCCCCCAAAACACTGGGCATCCAAAATCTTTGTAAATCGGAGACCCATAGAGTACCCAACCGCAGGATTTTTTAAGTACCGGGGCCCCAAGGCCCACCGGGTCTGCGGGAAAAAACCAAGGGAAATAATTATAAAAAATCTTTAAATTCACCCACAAAAACCCAAAACCTAAAAAAAATTTTTTAAGCGGAGGAAAAAAACCGTTCTACTGAGAACAAAAAATTCTTTTTTATTAGGTTAAAACCGGGCCCTCGGGGGATTTTTTCCCAATAAGCTCCGATCTTTTTCCCAAAAACATTAATTTTGCCCTTCTGTATCCTCCCCTTTAAAAAATTCCATAAAAAAGGGAACTCCTCGACCCTTTTTACTCCCCGAAGAGGGGAAAAAAATTTCTGAAATCACCAGCCCCCCCGAAGACTCACACCCGAACACCCGCCAAAGAGATTTCCCCCACAAATGGGGGAAAATCGTGGAAAACCAAAGGCTTCCCCACCCCCCCTTGATGCTTTGTAACTTAAGAACAACCCTCCAACAATCCCCCACCCCGCATACTTGACTTTTTGGGTGGGGATTATCCCGCATACTCCTTGCTTTCCCTCAAAAACCCCCGTTCCAAAAACCCCCCCTAAAAAAAAAAAAAAAAAAGGGAAGGGGGGGGTATACTTTTTATGCCAAATTTCCATTCTGCACTGTCTGCATTATTTTTTTCTTGTTTATGCTTGAAGTATATTTAAAGGAGGTGGGGACGGGGGACCCCTCAACTTTGAAGCAAAATTTTAGCATTTTTCCTTTTTTTTCCCCGGATTTTTTTGCATAACTTCCACATCCTCAGTAAAAAAAAGGGGAAAATCCATTACCCCAAAAAAATCTTTTGGAGTACCTTATTTCCCCTCCCCAAATCAGCCCTTTATTCCAATTTTTTTTGCTATTGGGTTTTGACAACATTTTAAAAAAGTTTAAAACATTTTTAATTTTCACAGGTACCTTAATTTAAAAACCCAAATTCCTGGGAAAGAGGCGGGGGGGGTTTAAAAAACAGTCAAATTCACTTTCATGAAAAAAAAAACATTCTTGCAGCTATTATTTTTGGGAATTTTAAGGGTCTGAATCCCCCAACAAAAGATCATGGGGCACGCCATTTGAAACGCAAAGAAACCCACATTGCAAATTTCTTTAAGGGGAAAGCACTTGCCCAAGGACTTCCACAAATCGAAAAAAGTGGGGGGGGAGGTATAGGGGCTCCGCCCCGGGTTAGGGAAAGGGGGGGGTGCTTAACGATAAACAAAAATTTTTTCCACAAATCTCAACCAACAAATACTTGGGAAGGGAGATGGCAACGTACAAATACATTTAAAGGGAAAAATTTCCATTTATTGGGGTATACGGCCAAACCGGGCGGGGCACTTTTTCCCAATCACGGGGGATGTTTTCCCCTTCAGGATTTCACCTGGAAAACTTTTGGGGGGGACCCTTTTAAAACTGGGTTTCCCGCTCCCTGGGGGAAAAAAACACAGTGAAGGGACAGAGAATCAGCCATCCCTAAAAATCTTGTGTTTTTCCATCATTTTTGAAAATTTTTAAAATTTTTGGGCCCATGGAAACACAACCCGGCCAAAAGAAAATTTTCACACTTCTCACACCCCACACTTCCCCATGGGGCTAGACTTGACTATATTTTTGTATCCCAAAAAAAGCCCACCTAGAGTTGAACAAGTTAAAATAGGGGACTTGTGATATCACCAATCCCATTTCCTGGGTCGCAGGGGTTGATCCCTCGGGGCGGGAATTTTTTCATTCCCCACCTTTCCGTCCCCCAATAGAATTTCAATGACAATTTCAGGGGGGGGGCCCGGGGTACCAAAAGAACACCTTTTGAATAACTATTCCCCCCAATCTTCTGGGGGCACCAAAGCATTTATCCGGGGGGTTTGAAATTCCCATTACAAACTCAAACCGGGGAATTTTCCGGGTAAATTTAAACACTTTTGAAGTTTTAAAGGGAACATACAATTTTTCTTCAAAACCCCATGTACCCAATAAAACAATCAACCAAAAAACACTTTTGAATTTTTCTGGGGAAAAAGGGAAAACCCCGAAAAATCACTAGAAAAAAGGGGCATCTCTTTTGGGGATGGGAAAAAAACCGGGAATCTCTCGCGACTGGCCCAAAATCTTCCGCCCCTCAACTCCATACACCATTAAAGGAAAATCAAGGAACTTTCCCCACTAAGGGGGGGACATAACTAAATCTTAAAAACTTTTTATGAAAAACCCTTTCACGGGTAAAATTTTGATTTTGATTTCTCCGCGGATGGGTGAAGGAAAAATTTCACCTACCGACCTTCGGGGGCAATAAAACTGATTTCTCCCACACCACACAAAACTAAGCGAACGATCCGGGCCCAAAAAAACAAAAAGCACCCGGGGCCCAAAGGGGACCAGGTGAATTTTTTAAATCCCCAAAGAAAAATACCCCCAACATTACTACTTTATATAATTTAAAACTTCAAGAATAAGATCCCGACCCACAACACAGCTCCCTATCAATTCTTACCGAAACCCGGGGGGAACCCCACTTTTGGCCGCTTCTTTTCGCCCCCCCTCTCACTTATTTAAAATTTGGTTTTAAAGATTAAAGGCAAAAAAACTTTGGGAGTCCCTTGCACATGTTTCCTAAACTTAATTTGGTTTCCCCCAGGGAGGGTTTTTGCAGGGGGATCCCGGGCCCAACATACAAATTTCAGCTGGGTTTAAACGAACAAACAATACCCCCTTCCCACAAACCCCACATCAGCCCCTTTCTGACATTGATACAAAAAGGCCTTTGAACCGTTAGACTGGGAAGGGTGGGGCCTGGTTTTTTGGCAAAATAGGGGTGAAAGGCCATTCCCGGGGGGTTTTTTGAGGTCGCTATATTCCAAAACCCCCACGAGGATCTCATTCCCGTTTTCGTCTCCCAAACCCCCTTTTTCCCCCCAAATGGGTACTAGACAGGGGGCCCAATTTTCCCCCCCCGCTTTCTCTTTAACATTCTGTTGACCCTTTCCCCCCCCGGTAAAAAAAACTTTTCCTCAAATCCAATATTTGATGGCATTAAAGGGACAAGGGCCCGGGAAAACAAGCTAGCCCTTTTTTCAACGTGTTTTTCCTTTTTCTCTACCCAAGAAGGATCTATCAAACCCCTTTCCCCATTAAAATTTTTTTCAAAAGTGGTTTTGGGTTCAAAAAAAAAAGAAACAAAATCTGAATTTCATTACTATCCAGGGGAGGGATTAGTTCGCGTTCAAAACCCTCCAAGGAAAATTTGCATTTTCCCAAATTTCCATCAAAATTTTAAACCACATAGGGCGTACCCCAAATCATCTATAACTTAATTTTCCCCCACTGAAATTGGGAAAAATGTTTGAAATTTTTCAAGATGGTCCAAACCCCCCCTTTTTTTTACTGCACTTTCCATCTAGTTTAAAATGATGGGGGTTTCCCAAAATTTTTTAAACCCCCAAAAACCATACCCCTACTAAATTTACTCATAAAATTGTCCAGAAAAAAAACTTTTTTCCAGATTTAATTTTTCCCGGGAACCCCCAAAAAATTCATTAAAAAGCGATGTGCCCCCGAGGGTAGGGTTACTTAACCCCCAATATAAGGGCTTACTTTTGGCTCTTATTTGACATTGGGCCAAAAAATTGGTTTTTTAAAAACACAAAATTACTCCAACACCAAAAATTTTGGGGAATCACCTCCCACCCTGGTCCCTTCCGGCACTCTTTCATACAAAATACCAAACCCCGCCCCCCCCATCATAGTAATCCTTTTTTCTGAAGGATACCTGGCAACGTGGGAAAACGGGAAGAAACTTCTTTAAAAAATTTCCCCCGGCCCCTTTCAAATTTTTGCCCTTAATAACCACCCTGATTCCCCCCGCGGTAAGACTAACCCCATTTTCCTGTTGGAGGGCAAAGGGGAAAAAAAAAAATTTTTGCATTTATATGATCAAAACCAACAACTACTCACTTTCCCGAATCTTAGGGCCAAATTGATTTCCCACCATCAATTTCCCCAACCTACCACCGATCAAAAAGCTTTATAAAAGTAGAAATGACCCAATGACTAGGGAAAAATCTTTTACCCCACGGATCCCTTTTTTTAAATTCTTTGATGCCCCCAAAACACTTTTTTCGGACTTTAAACAAAAACTTTTGGGGGCCCATGAACCAAAAAAATAAGCACAAACAATTTAAAAAAAAATCCTCGGGTTTCCAAAAATAAAAATGCGATTCCAGGGGGGTTTTGAGGGTTCAAGACCATTTGGGGGCGAAAAAAGGGAAAAACCCATTTTCCCTTTATCCCCCAAGCGATTTTTTGGGTTCAACATCCCCCCCATCCCCTGGCGGGCCCAAAATCCAAAATGCAAGCCCCAAGTTCCCCAATTTAAAAAAACGGATAAGAATTTAGGGGTTTGGGGGTGTCCTCACAAAAACTAAGGAAAAACAAATCGACCCCACCTAGGGAAAAGGGGGAAAAGGGAAATTTCCTCTTTACACCCAAGGGGTTTTGCTCTTCCATTACCTGCCAAAAAAAAAACGAATCAAACACACCCTACCAAAACCCCCCCTACGGGGGAAACCTATATACTAACAAGGGCTAATACATCACCCCACCCAAAAAATGGGAATTTCAAACCAAGTTAAAAAATTCCTGACCCAAAGGGTAGGCCCAAAACAGAACTTTTAAAAAACACGCAATCACAAAAAATTTTTTCCCCTAAATGGGAAAAAAATTTTTTGGGAAAAATCCTATCAGGGAAAAATTAGGGAAACAATGTCCCTTTTCGAAATCCAAGTACCAAAAGCCACCAAGGGAAACCTAGGGGCGTTTTGAGGAACAAAATAAACTCTAAACCCCTAAAACCTAGGTGAACTTAAAAAAACAAAAGGGGAAAAAAGGAAAAAAGGGGTTTAATGTCAATTTTAGTTTTCCTGTTTTCCCGGGCCCTGCCCAAATTTCTACAAACACCCCTGGGTATTAAATGGCCCTCAAAAAGGCAAAGTTTTTTTTGCCTGAACCAATTTTTTTCCTCATCCGCTCTTTTCAACTTTTTCCCCTTTTCTAAAAACTTTTTTTTTTGTTGTTGTTTTATTTTTTGTAAAGGGAAAAAGATTAAGTTTCGCATTTTCCCAACCCGGTTTCTCTTGTGGCATGTTCCAGATTGGGAGCTGTAAAACCCCTACACAATCGGTTTTGGGGTATAACCAGTTGCCCGGTTTTTTAAAAAAAAAAAAAAAAAATAAAAAAAAAATAGCCAATTCACAGTCCGGGCCCAAAACCCTAAGCAGGGGGAAAAAGAAATGGGCTTTATACATAACATGGACAAAACCATAACCTGCATAAAACATCCCTATCCCGCCCTTGGGCCCACTTAAACTTACAATTAACAAAGTTTTAAAAAGCTCCCCTTTAAACTTTATGGGTAAATTTTTCAAATTGGGTTTCTTGCCCTGTTAATTTCAACTTTTATGTTTTTAATAATACTGTAATCTACCTTTTTTTTGTGCAATATGGAAATAAAAAGGGGTTTTTAAAAAAAAAAAAAAAAAAAATTTTAAACTTTGGGGCTAATCTTTTTACTCACCCAAGCCCCATACATCGGGTTCCCTTTAACTAACCCGATTGGTAAGGGGAAAGGGGGGCAACTTGGAAACTATTTCCAAATTTTTTAAAATTTATCCTATATTTGCAATACCTTTTAGGAAAAAACCCCCAAAATTTTTTACCCTTTCCAACTAAAACAAAAAAACAGTATAATTCCCAAATAATTTCTACACCCTAAAGTTGACCTAAACCTGTGGGTGGAAAACAAAAAATTTTTAATTGTCTCAAGCGCAATCAAATTTTCCTTGACCGAAAAAAAACAGAAGCGCAGGGAAAGGGATCAGACCTTTTGTGTCACTCCGGGGGTTTTTTCACCCCCTTTTAAACCCTTATTATTCTTCCCGGGGCCCGGGTTTTAAATTTCAGCTCATGGGTTTAAATCTTTTTTTTAACCCTTTCAGTTTTCATTTGGGGTTTGGAACGGGAAGGGGCATTTGGGCATTTTCCCCGGGCATTTAATTCCCTTTAGTTTGGTAAACTTTAAAACCTGAACCATCAACCCCGATCCCCGAAGAAAAAACCCTAACAACCCTTCCCGCTCCAAATATATGGCTAAACCTCACATTGGGATCTCCAGGGGACCTTTTTTTTTCATTAGATAAATTTGGGAAACATTTATACGTTTTTCTTCTTCAACTTGCTTCATAATATTTATTTTATTTTAATTTGGCTCTCACCATTTTTTTATCTAAATCGAACCTATAACCTTTTTGGGGGAAAAAACCAGGGGGGCCGGGGCCCCCCCCCGGGGGGCCCCTGGGGCCCCGGAGGGAAGGGCCCTCGCTTTCCCCGGGGGCCCCCGCGGGATCCGGTCAATAAAGCCCGGGGCCCCTTTCCCCAACCCCAAACCCCCCGGAACCGGGGGCTAATTTCCCCCACTCCCGGGGCTCCTTTTACGATCAAGCCCACCGCTCCTCCCTTTAAACTCCCCCGAACTGAAGGGATTACCTTCAGCCGGGCCCGCCGGCCCCACTGGGGGGACCCTAGCCGGGGGTGACTCACTTCAAACCCCGC
>JAODAL010040065.1:0-37327 GCA_025379985.1 Phyllomedusa bahiana
CCCAAATACCAATCCGACAGGCATTTCTTTACCAGAAAAGCCCTTTCCCTGGCCAGCCACGTGTCATCTAAAATTTCAAGCGCGTTTCTGCATCTGTGTCGGAAAAGTCCATCTGACCACCCAACAAAATGGACTAGTAAGCACGGCCAAGGCCGCTATATCTCTTGACAGGTCACTGGGTAAGCTGGGTGGATGTCTCTGTGGTGACGGTGGCTCTAAAGGCTCTGCGCACGCTCTTCAAAACCGCGGGGATGGTGCAGGGTTCTTTCCCCCAAGGTCCTCGGGTGGCAACACGTGCCCAGAGAAACCAGGCCGTATTGAAAATAATCTGTCTTGGGAGACCGTCCACAACACAGGTCAGGACTGTGGACGGCTTTCCGCAACGAGACCGAGCGCTGGCTGGGTGAGAAGCACCTTGTGCTAGGCAAGGTGGTGCGCGATAACGGTCGAAATCTGCTGCCCACCCTTAAGTTCGGTAGGCTGGAGCACATCCCTTGCCTGGGCACATGTCAATGAACCTTGTCATCCAGAAATTTCTAAAGCGCTAACCGGGTCTGGACTGCCTGCTGAAGACGGCTCGAGGTCTGAGTTCGCACTTCCGCCGTTCGCACCCTGCTTCGTCCCGCCTGGCTGCATTGCAGCGAAAGTTTCAGCCTCCCTGCAACCGTCTCATTGTTGACTGGCAACACCTGGAATTCCACCCTCCACATGCTCCACGATTGTGGCAGCAGCGCAATGCCATTACCAGTACGAAGTGACACAGACCTGACAAGCATGGTGCGGACCTCGGTGGTTGAGCCCCCGAGAGCAGAGGCAGTGAAAGAGCCCCTGCACCATCCTTGCAGTTTTTGATGAAGCCACCAAAATGGTCATGCGGACAATGCCCTTGTCAGCATGAGCATTGTGTGATCTTAGTTCTTTAAAACAAATCGTTGGACACTCTGAAACATCAGGTCCTCCCAGCAACGGGGGAGGAGACAACACAATGCGGACACGGAGCCTTTCTATCCGTCGAATCCACAAGGCCCGACAGTTTCACAATTTTATCGGGCTTCATTAGGCAGTGGTTCGGGTCCAGGGCTAGTGCAAGGCGGCGCCTCAGCTCTCAGGGTGTATCATCTGAGGCAAGTCAGGGCTGTGTTGAAGCTTTGCTGGAGGAAGCAGAGGAGGAGGAAGAAGAGGAGGTATTCCTGGACACAAACGTTACTGACGTCCCTGCTTTGGAAAGAGGTTGCCGCGAATTTGAGGTGGAGGAGGAAGATGAGGAAGATCAGTTTGCTAGTGCCCCTCGACCCAGAGGCTTAGGAATTCAAGGCTCCATCTCTCACATGAGTGCTTGGATGCTCCATTTCCTCCAACATGATCCTCGCATTAAGGCCATCAAACTGAACAACATATACTGGGTGGCCAACCTCCTCGATCCCCACTACAAAACAAAACTCAGCACTTTCCTTCCCCCCACCCAAATAGAGAGTAAAATGCAGGAAAAGGAGATCTTGCTGATTGATCAGCTAGAGACATCTGTTGCGTCTACTTCACGTCCTTAAAATGTCACGGTGGAACAACGTCAGTGATGTGACAGCAGTAGAGTGCCAAGTAGCCGTAGCGGCAGCAGCAGCAGGCAATGTGGCAGAAGCCTAATGGGTGACCTCTGGCAATCTTTATTTACCACCTCACCAATGCATGTAATGCAGGGCACACATACAACACAAAGAGACCAGCTTAAGATCATGGTGCACAGCTATCTGCGTCTCAACACCAATGTTTTTGGATGTGTTTCGGACCCAATAGACTTCTGGGGGATCCAAAATGGGCTGAATGGCCCGAGCTGGGTCCCACGCCATAGAGGTGTTTTGTCCTGCCCCGCAGCCAGCGTCATAACTGAGAGTACCTTCAGAACAGCTGGAGGTGTCATAACAGACAAACCATCCGCTTTTCCACAGATAATGGGATTGTTTGACTTTCATCAAGATGAACAGGCATGGATCTCTGATGATGAAGTGGCCCCAATTGACGAGGACACCGATTAGATGCCGGGCTACTTCACATTCCACTTCAATCAGAAATGGTCCTCTTGAAAACTTTTTTTAAAATGAAAATTTTTCTTACGCAATTTTATTCTCAGTTCCCAAAAGTTAATTTTGCGGGTTTTTACTGTGAGGAGACTGTAAAAGACACCAAGGTTTCATGACAAAACCGTATTCCATTTACTCACTTCATCTTTAGAATTTTCTGCATTGTAAATGGTTTTGGGGTCATGTTGCTGTGAGATACAGCTATAATCATGGTCCTTTGGAACAGAAATGTGGCTTCTAAGAGGCATTTCTCCCTCACAATTTTTAACAGTGGCTGAATTTTTATAATTTTTTGGGTCATGCAGCTTTGAAATGCAGCAATGCTACAGGTCCTATTATAAAAAAAAATGTGGTTTCTAACAGACATTTGTTCTTCACAATTGTCAAAAGTGGCTCAAGGGTGATGTTTTGAATTTTTGGGGGCATGTTGCTGTGAAATGCAGCTATACTACAGGTCCTATTGTAAAAAATGTAGTTTCTAACAGACATTTGTTCTTCACAATTGTCAAGAGTGGCTCTAGGGTGATGGTGCTGTCAGAAACAAAAAAAAAGAGAAACAAAGATGTGGTGGGATTCCATCCTATTTTAAAATGTGTTTTCTAGAATTAAACTACTAAAAAACTGGCATGCACAAAATAGCTGATACAAATATTCCTCTGAATTGTACAAGGGAGGTGCAGAAAGACTTGAACAGATGTAGGTTAACCAGGACAGGTATAGTCAATGTCCAGTTCAACGAAAATGGTGGTTCAAAGACTCCTTTTTCCGGCAATTTTTAAATCTGGGGGTCAGACAGGTGTAATGGTCATACTGTGGCACAGAACAGGTATAGTCAATGTCCAGTTCAACTAAAATGGTGGTTCAAAGGCTCCTTTTTCCGGCACTTTTTAATCTGTGGGTCAGACAGGTTTAATGGTCATTTTGCGGTCCAGGACAGGTATAGTCAATGTCCAAATTCAACTAAAATGGGGGGTTCAAAGACTCCTTTTCCGGCACTTTTAAATCAGTGGGTCAGACAGGTTTAGTGGTCATACTGTGGTACAGAACAGGTATAGTCTATGTCCAGTTCAACTAAAATGGTGGTTGAAAGACTCCTTTTTCCGGCACTTTTTAATCTGGGGTCATACAGGTTTGGGGCTCATGCTGTGGCCTAGGACAGGTAAAGTCAATGTCCAGTTCAACTAAAATGGTGGTTGAAAGACTCCTTCTTCTGACACTTTTTAATCTGTGAGTCAGACAGATTTAAGGGTCATGCTGCGTTCCAAGACAGGGATAGTCAATGTCCAGTTCAAGTAAAATGATGGTTTAAATAATACTGCCCTTCTGGCACTTTTTCATTTTTGGTTCATGCAGGTTTATGGGTCCATGCTGTGGTACAAGACAGGGGTAGTAAATGGTCTGTGACTTTTTTTCTGTGCTTTTATAACCTAAGTTGGTTTCCTAAATGTAGCAAAGTAAACCATTTGACTGTTGTGGATTTTAATTCCAGTTTCTCCAGCCCTGTTTGGGTGTAAAATGAAGGTGTGTTCCTCTCCCATGGACTTTAATGGTCATCGGCGATAATCTATTATCGACTATCGGAAATCGTCTTGATAATTGACAATATCGACTATCGATCCAATGACGATAGTCGACGTAATCGCTCATCACTAGTGAACACCATAAAAAAAATAAAAAAAACAGTCACGCTATTGTGCTTTTCTTTCTTCCTGCAGCACATAAAGTAGAATAAAAAGTGATATAAAAAGTCATATAAACACTAAAGAACTTTAGGCTTCGGTAGTCTCCTTCCAACCTATGATACATGTGCAGTTTGGTTATAGTGCCGGAGTCACCTTTAGACGCTCCTTTGCTTTCCACTATAGTTTCCGAAAGTATCTCCGGGGCATGTGCAGCCTCGACTTGCCAGAATGCCAGAATCGTGTGGCTTCTGGCGGCGCACAGGTGCTCTACAATGGTTCCATTCTATCTATTGGGGGCGGCTTGATCTACTATACACCACAGAGCATTAGTGGTACATGACTACCAAAATTACCAAAGGGCATGTAAAGCTTGTCCTTTTATTAGAACAAAGAGCTTTAAGAGCTCCTCCACGTGTACCTGCTATGACATTTGTGAATTTGTCAACAGTAAGACTAAAGGAGTAGTCTATCTTTGCTCATGTTCTTCCCCATTAGATTACATTGGAAAAACTAAGCGTGACGAGTTCTGAAACACCTAGGAGACATTGGTCACTGTCACGTGCACACCCGTGGCCACCGCACGAGCAGCACCGCCGCCCACATGTTGGGCGGTGGGTGCGCTCACCCGGCCGGCCAAGCTCTCCTCTACTTACCCGGCCGCGCTCCTGTTGCTGCCTCAGACTCCCGGCGCGCGCGTCCCAGATCTCTAAGGTGCGCGCGTCGGCTCTGTGAGATTTAAAGGGCCAGTGCACCGGTAATTGGCTATTGCCGGTCACTGCCCTTATTTAAGCCTGCCCCTTCTTGGTGCTGTTGCTGGATCGTTAGTGCCATTTCAGCCTATTGAGAAAGCGTTTCTAGCCTTGTCCTGATTTAACGTGTACCGTACCATTAGCTTCCGTTCATCGACCACGCACCTTGCTGCCTGCCCTGACCTACTGCCTGTCCACGACCCAAACCTGAGCCGCCTGTCCTGACCTTCTGCCTGTCCCCGACTACGAGCCTGCCTGAAGATTCTGCACTACGCTATACCTTGGCTCCCACCGCAAGCAAGTCACGTCAGGGGTAACGACCTGGTAGACTCCCGCCGCAGCAAGTCCATCCCGCTTTGCGGCGGGCTCTGGTGAAAACCGGGACCTACTTAGATTCCACTCCCTGGTGTGGCTTACACCATCGCTTGCGGTGGTCCAGTGGATCCACCTTCTACGTCCAGGACCGTGACAGTCACCATAGGGAAACCCCCCCTATCCCAACATGTATGGGAGAAATTTAAATGTGAGACCAAGGACCTGTCCTTAGCAGTATTTAAAGTTCTATGCCTTTTACTTTGTCATGTGGAATGGGATAAGCGCCTCCTTCAGGAGGAAACCCAATGGATTTACTGTCTTAAAGGGGTCGTCTCACTACAAGGTTTGCTGCTTTTTATGTTAAAGATATTGCAAAAGCAATTCACTTTGCAATATGTGTCCATTAACAGTGTCCTACCTATTCCAAGATATCCCCTTTTGTATGGGCTGTATCAGCTCCTCAGGTCACTATAGCTACAGACCTGTTCAATCCCTCACGATAGGCTGCCAGTGCTGGTTGCTATAGCTACAGACCTGGCTTCTACTGCAGCCTAGTGGAAGCCAGTAAACACGCCCCTGAATTCAAAGTGAAACCAAGAAAACAGGACTGAGGTAAGATGAATCAATGTAGTGAGACAACCCCTTTAAGTCGTAAATCCAAAGGGCATCAAGAGAGACTAAATTACTCTTGTTTTATCTGACATCAGTAAAACCACTAAAACAAACAAACAAACTTCTGGTGTTCTATAATGATAGTCGGGTGTGGTTTCTTGTTTGGAGCATGGAAACTCCCAATGGATTCCTGGACATTACGAGTCTCTCAACGAAAAAAAAATGTGTTGTCTCCAGTTCCATTCAACATTGATCTAGCCAGTACCAGTTACCTATCATCATAACGAAATATATCATACACGGATTAACTGACAGAGGAGAACTTCAATATAATAATCGTTTTCTATATCTAGTATCTCTAGTATTTAGGTTGTTTCTTTGTATATATTATAGGATTTCCACTTCCACTTTCATTATTGCTCATTTACCATCATTTTATATTAATTAGTGCTTCACTGTACCCTTAATTATAGTGCTATGTCTGGTTGGACAAACAGTGGTCCTTAGGCCTACATTTTCTATTATATTTAATTATTTGTCTGTATGGTCATTATATAGTTGGGAGGAACACATTTTGTTCCACTTGACGAAGTGTCCTTCTGACCTCCAATGCATGCGCAGTTTGGCAATAGTGCTGGATAGTGTTGAGGGAACAGTAAAAAGTTCTAGTTTGATTAGAATCTCGAACTTTTGTGAGTCCGTTTCAAAGTTCTATTTAAACTTGAACTGAATTTTTATACCTATACAGGTGAGGAGAAGCTGGAATTACCATCCATAACAGTAAACTGGAGACGTGGAATAACTTAGTGAAGAAAATTTGAGAGGCTAAAATACTTCATTCCTTTTAATGGTTAACTAAAAAGATGAGGACAGCTTGCAAGCAGGGGCGTTGCTATAGAGGTGCGTAGCAGCGCTAAAGGCTACTCTGGGGGCCAAGCCCTTTCACACATAGGAGATTTGGAGACAGTGTGTCATACAATTACTGAAACCCCCAAAACTGCAAAAACTGAACTTTTGGGCACGGAGTATGATTTAGCAAATCCAAGCCCTCTGTATAATATATATCCATGTATATGAGAGTTAGGCGTTATGTGAGCCTGCAAATGTAACAGCTTCTGGGTGTGGGAAAGATGCAGCCAGCAATACCAAACTCCCTAACTATTGCTGTCTATGGAGAGGAAAATGCTATCTAACTAAGAGCAGTCTGTACAGTACAGAGAGTGAGCTGAAAATGGTGTTCACAAGGCAATACAGTGAAATATATATAACATGTGATTTTAGCAACCAATGACAGCCCTTCACCTCAGCGATAACGTGTTTGACACTTCTCTGTGCTCTCCACTGATTGGATGGCCACCAAAAGTGCATAAAGGTCATTGGATGGCTGCCAAAAGTGCAGAAAGGTGATTGGATGGCCACCAAAATTGCAGAAAGGTGATTGGATGGCCGCCAAAAGTGCAGAAAGGTGATTGGATGGCCATCAAAAGTGTAGAAAGCCACCGAAAACAAAACTGAAAATGACGCGTCGAACTAGAACTTTACTCAAACGAACAGTAAAATGTTAAGTTCGAGTTCTAAAAATTTGAGAACTTCTACTAGAACTTAACTTTTCTAGAACAGTTCAATCAGCACTAGTGCTGGAGTCACCTGTGCTTTTCTTCTTAATGCCGGTGACTTTAGACGCTCCTGTAGACTGCATTTGCTTTCCACTATAGTTTCCATAAGTATCGTTGGTACATGCGCACACTCGATTTGAGTGCCAGAATCGTGTGGCTTCTGGTTTTCGAATTACCGACCGTGCACAGGTGCTCTATGATTGATTCCAGCTGGAGGACACCTTACAGGTATTTAAGCTTCCTCTTTACAACCAATCTCTAAGCCAGGGATATCCATTATTGACCCAGCAGCTTGAGTGACATTCTCTGTGATGCCTGTGGTACTCACTGGCCATATTATCATCATTTGTATCTCTATTTTTGCTTATTTTTGGTGCAGTTTATTTTCTCCTATCCTCTGATGAACTATGCATTTACTGGGAATCATGTCAGGAGTAACGGAGCACTAAGGAATGGATAGAGTTAGCCATCTAGTGTGGGGACGTCCTCTGCAGGTTGGTATCCTGTACAGGCAGGGTAATATAGGGGTAACCTGTGCTACTACCTGATATTTAGTTTCTGTGGACCAAAAATAGGGAACCTATGCAGTGATGGGATTTTTGGACATATGAATGAGCATAAGTAGGAACGGTACTTTGAGTAACGCTTAATTATACCTTATTCATATATGCATGCATTTGCACCTATCTAGCCTTTTGACAGCTAATTTTTGTTGGTTCGCTGTCACCTATGTATATGTTGTATATTTCAGACTATTGTGGATATATACCTCATACAGTGGGGAAAAAAAGTATTTAGTCAGCCACCAATTGTGCAAGTTCTCCCACTTAAAAAAGATGAGAGAGGCCTGTAATTGACCTCATAGGTCGACCTCAACTATGAGAGACAAAATGAGAAAACAAATCCAGAAAATCACATTGTCTGATTTGGAAAGAATTTATTTGCAAATTATGGTGGAAAATAAGTATTTGGTCAATAACAAGAGTTCCTCTCAATACTTTGTTCTATATCCTTTGATGGCAATGACAGAGGTCATGCTTTTTCTGTAAGTCTTCACAAGATTGGCACACACTGTTGCTGGTATGTTAGCCCATTCCTCCATGCAGATCTCCTCTAGAGCAGTGATGTTTTGGGGCCGTCGCTGGGCAACTCCCTCCAAAGGTTTTCTATGGAGTTGAGGTCTGGAGACTGGCTAGGCCACTCCAGGACCTTGAAATGCTTCCTACGAAGCCACTCCTTTGTTGCCCTGGTGATGTGCTTGGGATTATTATCATGCTGAAAGATCCAGCCACGTTTCATCTTCAATGAAGGAAAGAGGTTTGCACTCAACATCTCACGATACATGGCCCCGTTCATTCTTTCATGTACACGGATTAGTCGTCCAAGTCCCTTTGCAGGAAAACAGCCACAAAGCATGATGCTGCCACCCTCATGCTTCACAGTAGGTATGGTGTTTTTTGGATGCGACTCAGCATTCTCTCTTCTCCAAACACGACGAGTTGTGTTTCTACCAAACAGTTCTACTTTGGTTTCATCTGACCATATGACATTCTCCCATTAGTCTTCTGGATCAACCAAATGCTCTCTAGCAAACTTCAGACAGGTCCGGACATGTAGTGGCTTAAGCAGGGGGACACATCTGGCCAGTGTCGGACTGGGGGCTCTGGGGCCCACAGGGGAGTTGATCTTGGGGGGCCCACCCTACTGTACATGAAAATATAACCGGCTACTCGGACATAAATGCGCCCATTTTACCACATAATACAGTGTTCAAAACAGAACTGTATTGTGTAGTACAATATCAAGTTAGTCACACATATGTCAGTCTAACATATCATAGACACGGGGCTAAGTATCTCCATCCATATCCCCCACCGGCCCACATACAATATCCCCTCCACCCACATACAATATCCCCTCCACCCACATACAATATCCCCCTCCACCCACATACAATATCCTCCTCCACGTTTTTCCTTGGTCACGCACCTCGCCACCTTCTAAAATACACACCAGTAAGAAAGGAAAAGTGTAACTCCTATCACAGGGTCAGGTGTTCCCTCACTCTTACAATCAGGAACATCTGTACGTTGCCACTATACCTGCGCCGATATAACCTACAACACTGCTATATGGAGACCACATAGTGGTCCGACACCAGCTCAGGTCACCATCACATTACAATATAAAAAATAACCCCTGAAATCAGGGACTCACAGGAGATGTCATATCTGATGAGTTGTTCTCTTCTCTCATGAGTTGTTCTTATTCCCTTTTCTTCTGCATCCATACCACACCACCATGATGACTTGTCCCGGCCACAACTCATCCCTGCAGAAATTACACACAAATATCTTAGAATCCTCAATTTTCCAGCATCTCTTTACGTATTCCCACCTATTTACAAACTACCCATGGGTGGGAGAACGGGTACAAGCCATAACTTAAAGGCCTAGTATCCTAAGGGGCTGGAAGGTGGGGAGAGGACTAACCCTCTGGAGATAATACTACAACTGTGGGCTGCTGCCCTCTAAATTATATTACCAGGTAGGTAGGTAGGCAAGACCCTAGGTAGGTAGGCAAATGGGCAAGGCCCCAGGTAACTAGATAGGCCCTATTTAGGTAGGTAGACTCTAGCTGGATAAGTTGGTAGGCCAGCCCTAGGCAGGCTGGTGGGTACCTAGCCACAGGTGGGTAGGTAAACAGCCCCCAGGTAGATAAGCAGGCCCCAGTTAGGAAAGTAGATAGGCTACAGTTAGGTTGGTGGACCCCAGTTAGGTAGGCTGTAGGTAGGTGTTGGTGAGTCCCAATTAGTTAGGCTGTAGGTAGGTGGTTTCCCCCAGTTAGATAAGCTGTAGGTAGTTAGGGTCCCCTTTATATAGGCTGCAAGCAGTTAGGGACCCCCTTTAGGTAGTATACAGGTAGTTAGGGGTCTCCTTTAGGTAGTATACAGGCAGTTAGGGTTCTCCTTTAGGTAGTATACAGGCAGTTAAGGCCTCCCTTAGGTAGTATACAGACAGTTAGGGCCTCCTTTAGGTAGTATACAGACAGTTATGGGCCTCCTTTAGGTAGTATACAGGCAGTTAGGGGCCTCCATTAGGTACTATACAGGCGGTTAGGGCCCCTTTAGGTAGTATACAAGTAGTTAGGGCATAGTTGCCAACTTTCGAAAATAAAAAAGCAGGAGACTTCATCTTGTCGGTATGCCACGCCCCTTCAAAAAGCCACACCCACTCCACCTAACTGCATAACGGCTTTGGAAGAAAGCCAGGTAGATGCCCTTATAGCCAGGTAGTAGCCCCCCATAACCAGGTAGTGCCCCTTACAGGTCGGTAGATGCCCCCTTGTAGCCAAGTAGATGCCCCCTCTGTAGCCAGGTAGAGCCAAATTTGTAGCCAGGTAGATGCCCCCCTTTGTTAGCCAGGTAGGTGCCCCCCTTTGTTAGCCAGGTAGGTGCCCCCCTTTGTTAGCCAGGTAGGTGCCCCCATTGTTAGCCAGGTAGGTGCCCCCATTGTTAGCCAGGTAGGTGCCCCCCTTTGTAAGCCAGGAAGGTGCCCACATTGTTAGCCAGGTAGGTGCCCACATTGTTAGCCAGGTAGGTGCCCCCATTGTTAGCCAGGTAGTGCCCCCATTGTTGCCAGGTAGTGCCCCCATTGGTTGCCAGGTAGTGCCCCCTTTGTTGCCAGGTAGTGCCCCCTCTGTTGCCAGGTAGTGCCCCCATCTGTTAGCCAGGTAGTGCCCCCATCTGTTAGCCAGGTAGATGTCCCCTCTGTTAGCCAGGTAGTGCCCCCATCTGTTAGCCAGGTAGTGCCCCCATCTGTTGCATAGGCCGCCTTGTTTGCCAGTATGCCCCCATTGTTTGCCAGGTAGTGCCCCATGTTCCAGGTAGTGCCCCCATTGTTGCCAGGTGATGTCCCCATTGGTTGCCAGGTAGATGTCCCCTCTGTTGCCAGGTAGTGCCCCCATCTGTTAGCCAGGTAGTGCCCCCATCTGTTAGCCAGGTAGATGTCCCCTCTGTTGCCAGGTAGATGTCCCCTCTGTTAGCCAGGTAGTGCCCCCATCTGTTAGCCAGGTAGTGCCCCCATCTGTTAGCCAGGTAGTGCCCCCTTTGTTGCCAGGTAGTGCCCCCTATGTTGCCAGGTAGTGCCCCTTCTGTTGCCAGGTAGTGCCCCCTCTGTTGCCAGGTAGTGCCCCCATCTGTTAGCCAGGTAGTGCCCCCATCTGTTAGCCAGGTAGTGCCCCCTTTGTTGCCAGGTAGTGCCCCCTCTGTTGCCAGGTAGTGCCCCCTTTGTTGCCAGGTAGTTGCCCTCTCTGTTAGCCAGGTAGAGCCCCCTAAAGCTAATAAAAATAAAATAATAAAATCCACTTACCTTACCAGGCTCCTGCAGCACGGCCGCTCCGGACGATCTCCTCAGCGGCGCAGGGGGAAGTGAGAGCAGCCGCGCGTCACTCCCCTGCAGCCGCGCGTCACTTCCCCCTGCGCCGCTGACCTGTATGTGCGGCGCACACACCGGCGCCGGACATACAGGGAGAGGAGGGAGGAGGGAGCGATCCCTCCTGCCTCCTCCCCGCACAGTGAGACCGCGGGCGGGTGAGCGGCCGCTGCGGCCACTTCACCCGCCTGTCGGAGCGGTCCGGCGGCGCAAGCGTAGCGCCCCAGCGCTACTCTGGCGCCGCGGTAATTTAAAGGACCCCCGCCGCCTAAAGGCGGCGGGAGGAATGCCAACTCCCCCGGGAGTGCGGGAGGGGACCCCAAATAGCGGGACTCCCCCGCCAAAAACGGGAGAGTTGGCATGTATGAGTTAGGGGCCTCCTTTAGCTAGTGTGCAGGTAGTTAGGGGCCTCCTTTAGCTAGTGTGCAGGATGTCAGGGCCCCCCTTTTAGCTACTGTGGAGGTAGTCAGGGCCCCCTTTAGTATTTAGGTAGTCAGGGCCCCCTTTAGTATTTAGGTAGCAAGGGCCCCCTGTGGTAGTCAGATCCCCCTTTAGGTAGCCAGGGCCCCCTTTAGGTAGGCAGGGCCCCCTTTAGATAGCCAGGGCCTCCTTTAGTAGCCAGGGCCCCCTTTAGGTAGTCAGGGCCCCCTTTAGGGTAGTCAGGGCCCCCTTTGTATTAGCCAGGGCCCCCCTTTGTATTATCCAGGGCCCCCCTTTGTAGCCAGGGCCCCACTTGTAGCCAGGACCCCCCTTTCATTAGCCAGGGCCCCCTTTCATTAGCCAGGGCCCCCTTTGTATTAGCCAGGGCTCCCTTTGTATTAGCCAGGGCCCCCTTTGTAGTCAGGGCCTGTCTTTGTAGTCAGGGCCCCCCTTTCATTATCCAGGGCCCCCTTTGTATTAGCCAGGACCCCCTTTGTAGTCAGGGCCCCCCTTTCATTAGCCAGGTCCCCTATGGTAGCCAGGGCCCCCGTTGGTAGCCAGGCCCCCCTGTGTAGTCAGGGCCCTCTTTGGTAGCCAGGCCCCCCTTTGTAGTCAGGGCCCCCTTTGGTAGCCAGGATCCCCTTTTTAGTCAGGGCCCCCCTTTGTAGTCAGGGCCCCCTTTGTATTAGCCAGGGCCCCCTTTGTAGCCAGGGCCCCCTTTGTAGTAGCCAGCGCCCCCTTTGTAGTCAGGGCCCCCTTTGTAGTAGCCAGGGCCCCCCTTTGTAGTCAGAGCCCCCTTTGTAGTAGTCAGGGCCCCCTTTGTAGTCAGGGTCCCCTTTGTAGTCAAGGCCCCCTTTGTAGTAGTCAGGCCCCCTTTGTAGTCAGGGCCCCCTTAGTAGCTTGGGCCCCCTTTGTAGTCAGGGCCCCCTTTGTAGTAGCCAGGGCCCCCCTTTGTAGTCAGGGCCCCCTTTTTAGTAGTCATGGTCCACTTTGTAGTCAGGGCCCCCTTTGTAGTAGTCAGGGCCCCCTTTGTAGTCAGGGCCCCCTTTGTAGCCAGGGCCCACTTTGTAGTCAGGGCCCCTTTTGTAGCCAGGCCCCCTTTTTAGCCAGGCCCCCTTTGTAGTCAGGGCCCCCCTTTGTAGCCAGGGCCCCCTTTGTAGCCAGGGCCCCCCTTGGTATTCAGGGCCCCCCCCTTTGTAGTAGTCAGGGCCCCCTTTGTAGCCAGGGCCCACTTTGTAGTCAGGGCCCCTTTTGTAGCCAGGGCCCCTTTTTTAGCCAGGGCTCCCTTTGTAGCCAGGGACCCCCTTTGTAGCCAGGGCCCCCTTTGTAGCCAGGGCCCCCTTTGTAGTCAGGGCCTGTAGGTAGATTGAAAAAAAACAAACAATCTCTTACCTGGCTCTGGCTCCGGCTCCTTCCGCTCTGAGCTGCCGCCGGCCTCTACTGCGGTCCTGCATAGGCGGCGCGGTGATGTGACGTCACTGCGCCGCCTACGTCAGCAGTAGGGGCCGGCGCCCGGCAAGCTTAAGGCCTAATGCCTTAAGCCTGCCAGGGCAATCAGCGGAGCCGAGCGCGGGCGGCGCTCGGCTCCTGACACCGCGCAGCCCCGGGAGTTGCGGACATTAATCCCCAACTCCTGGGCCGGTCTCTGGGCACTCGGGACGCAGGTCCCAGGCGTTCAGTGACCGGATCGCACGGACGGGCTCCGGGGAGCGGCGGCACTGCCTCCGGCGCCCACAGCGGCTCGGGGGGGCCCACCGGGGGATTCACCGATCCCCCGGCGGCCCAGTCCGAGTCTGCGTCTGGCACTGCAGGATCTGAGTCCCTGGCGGTGTAGTGTGTTTCTGATGGTAGCCTTTGTTACTTTGGTCCCAGCTCTCTGCAGGTCACTAGGTCTCCCCATGTGGTTCTGGGATTTTTGCTCACCGTTCTTGTGATCATTTTGACGCACAGGGTGAGATCTTGCGTGGAGCCCCAGATCGAAAGAGATTATCAGTGGTCTTGTATGTCTTCCATTTTCTAATTATTGCTCCCATAGTTGATTTCTTCACACCAAGCTACTTGCTCATTGCAGATTCATTCTTCCCAGCCTGGTGCAGGGCTACAATTTTGTTTCTGGTGTCCTTCGACAGCGCTTTAGTCTTCACCATAGTGGAGTTTGGAGTGTGACTGTTTGAGGTTGTGGACAGGTGTCTTTTGTACTGATAACAAGTTCAAACAGGTGCCATTACTACAGGTAATGAGCGGAGGACAGAGGAGCCTCTTAAAGAAGAAGTTACAGGTCTGTGAGAGCCAGAAATCTTGATTGTTTGAGGTGACCAAATACTTATTTTCCACCATAATTTGCAAATAAATTCTTTCCAAATCAGACAATGTGATTTTCTGGATTTGTTTTCTCATTTTTTCTCTCATAGTTGAGGTCGACCTATGAGGTCAATTACAGCCTCTCATCTTTTTAGTGGGAGAACTTGCACAATTGGTGGCTGACTAAATACTTTTTTCCCCGCTGTATATATCAGTGTACACAGGTGCCCTACAGACTGTATATTACCTCCATACAGTGGCCATATGGTGGTAGATAAGTCTACACAGGCTCTGCAGACTGTATATAACCACCATACAGAAAACATATAGTGGTAAATTCCAGTGTACACAGGTGTCCTAAAGACTGTATATTACACCATACAGTGACCATATAGTGGTAGATCCAAGTGTACAAAGACTCTGCAGACATATAAGTGATTACAGTACAGTTACATCTTATGACTCAGAGGTGACATTTCTCTGACAAGTCGATGACTTTCCCTTTTGTTCTGCATTTGGTCAAGACCACCATGATGGCTTCTCCTGGCCACCACTCATCCCTGCAGAGTTGGACACAAATTTCTTAGAATCCTCACTTTTTCAGCACCTCCCTCACAGTCCCCCACTTCTGTAAAAACTTCCAAGAGGTGGCAGAGTGGGTACAGGACATAGCTTAGAGATACAGTCTCCTAAAAGGGGGAGGGATGGGGGCAGAGGATTCACCCCCTAGAGATTTGTGTTACTGCTATGGAATGTACCTCTCAGAATCATAGAATCATGATACCAGGTAGTTAGGACCCCATTAGATAGGTTGGTAGGCCCTAGGTAGGTAGGTTGGTAGGCTCCAGGTAGGTAGTAGTAGGTAGGCAGTACATAGGCCACAGGTAGGGGGGCAGTACATAGACCTCATGCAGGGAGGCCACATGTAGGTCGGTAAATTGGTCCTTGATAAATAGGCAGGTACCAGTTAAGTAGATAGGCTACAGGTGGGTGGGTAGATTTCCCTACGTAGGCAGTTGTTAGGCCCCAGGTAGATAGGTAGGCTGTAGGTAGGCCCCAGTTAGCATGGAAGGCAGTAGGTGAGCCACAGGTAGGCTGTAGATGGACCCCAGGTAACTAGGTAGATAGGCTGTAGGTGGGGCCACATAGGTAGATTGGGTATAGATGGGGCCAACATAGGTAGGTAGATAGGCTATAGGTGGGGCCCACATATGTAGGTTGGTAGGTATATAGGCCATAGGGGGCCCCAAATAGGAAGGCAGTGTTTAGGTAGGCTATAGGAGGCCATATTGGTAGGCAGGTTTTAGGTAGGCTATAGAGGGTCATATGGGTAGGCAGGCAGGGTTTATTTTCTATTAGGGAAAAAATAAGAAAGAACTTATTCAACTGTCTCTCTCGTTCCCCTGATGCCACAAGCTCCCAACCAGTTTCTGTGCTTGGCGCGGGCGGTGCAATAATATGATGTCATCGCACCACCCACGTCAGCACTGTGGGCCAGCGCTTGGTAGGCTTAAAGCCTAAGGCCTTAGGCTTACCTGGCAGATTAGCAGAGTCACTAATACTGCATTACAAAAGGAGATTGGCGATAGCACATCCCTTATGGTGGGCTCTGCTTGCATGTCCTCCCCAATCTCACATATTTCCAAATTGTTGCAGCCATGGTGGGGGCATGGTGGCTCTCCTGAGCATGAGAATGCAATGGAGTTCTCTACTAAGATGTCCCCAATGATTCCTTTGGCTGCTCACCTTCAGCCTCTGCACAAGCCTCCGATAGGTAATAAGTCCAGTGAGCTGCCATTTCCCCAGGCCTTGTCCCTGGTGTTCTCTATGGCTGCTGCACTACCATATTGGAGGCACTGAAGTCCAAGGCTCTGGACTCTTTACTATCTTTTTTCTGCCAGGTCATGTTGGCAAAGCAGTTACAGGATGCGCTACAGTCCTGATGGCAACACGGGGCAATAGAGCGGCTTAGTAAGGCTTAATAACTGGGTGTAGTCAGGAGATTTGTCAGATGTGCAGCAGTCATATAAAGACACACATATAACAAAAGTTTGTCCAGCATTTCCAATAAAAATAACGTTAGTTGTAGTCAAATAAGACCCAAGTATGCAAAATACTAGAGACAAGAAGTCCGCATGGATGGCGGAAAAGATCCAGCACCGTTGGATAAATAAAATAATCTTCTTTATTGTATCAAATCATTTAAATCCAGACACGACAGACAGAGTCAACGCGTTTCGGGTAAGCACCCTTAATCATGACTTAAAAAACAGACACTCAATAAACATATTTAAAAGAAATCAAAACCAATGACGTGTCAGAACACATATCATGTGACATGATGCAAATAACATACGTTTTTTTAGAACATATTTAAAAACACAGGCAAAACACGTATGACAAAGTCTCCTCGCAAACACAAAAAAAATAAAAATAAAAAAAATAAACCATGAAAATGAATATGAGAATAAATGTGGGGAGAAGAAGAAAAAGAAAAAAAAAAAAAAGAACATAAACATGAGTGTGAATAAAGGTGAATGGGGAAAAAAAAAACGGAAAAAAGGTAAAAATTTTATGTGAAAATGAGTGTATGAGTAAATGTAATGGAGAGGAAAAAAAGACATGAAAATGAATGTGTAAATAAATATAATGAAAGGAAAAAAAAAAAAAGGCTTTGCCTTCTAAGAGGAGAGTTGCTGCTGCGGCTGGATCAAAGGGTTATAAATAAGTTTTTTTTATGAGTTTTCTGAGCGTGCGAGGTGTCTTTTTGTTTTAAGTGTCTTTTTGCTTAAGTGGGGGGACTTAAAAATGGGGCTTAGATTTGGGTTTTTTAAAAAAGGGCAGTATTAACAGATTTCCATATTTGATCTTATTTCTTTTTTTTTTTTTTTTTTGTACATCCCCATATTTCATGTTTGACAATCTGTCCGTGCAAACGTGCAATGTATCCATCCTTGAGAAACAGTTCGGGGGGGCATATGCTGGCAAGATGTGTGAAACACGCTCATTTAAAGCCCGATCCTGGACTAAAGACAATGGCGACACTGAGATCCTTTTGCCAACTTGGAAGGTTTTACTGCTCACGACAATCACTCGCATTTTAAAAGTGGGGGGGGGTGGAGATGGAATTCAGGAACATGGGGCAGTTACCCGGGGGAAAGTTAAAAGAAGGTAGAGGAAGATTGTCAGGGAGGCTAGTCCTGATCTGGTCACCCCAAAAAATTTTTGAAAGATTGGCGATGGGGGGGGAGTCAGCTCAAAAATAGCATTACTGCAGCAAGACACTCCCCCGTCCTGCTCCAGTAAGATGGGGAATAGGAGTGCAGGTCGGGGCTAGACAGGTGCAGTGTTGGGGACCCCCATTTATTGGGGGAAACACAGGGCAATCGCCAAAAGACCGCCGAACAGATTTGTTTACCTGGGGCCCGGGGGTTCGACAATGGGAAAGGGGCTCAGATTGCGAGTGGGGCTGGGAGAACCACTTCATGGCCACATTGGCACCAATGACAAAGTTAAGGAAGTGGAGTGCCCCTTAAAAAGATTTCAGGACTTGGGGAAAAAAACTCAAGGGGAAAGGGACCTCCAGGGAAAAAATTTCAAAAAATTACCTGTTCCAGGGGCCACACCAAGAGGCAGGGGGAGATTAAGAGGTGAATTAGGGCTAAAAAATTGGTGTTGGAAAAGGGATTTGGGTTTTGGAGAAGGGGGCTACTTCTGTCTTGGCTACGGGCTCTATCTGGGGACGGGCTGCACCTAAAGGGGAGGGGCAGCTGTATTGGGGGAAAAATGGCTGGGAAACGGAGGAATATTTAAACTAGGGACTGGGGGGGGGAAACTCACAATAGCGTGCAAAAGTGAAGAAGAGAGCGGGGAATTAGAAATAAATAGGGGGGGGAGTGGGGGGAAGGGTGCAATATTTTTAAAAGAAATGGGGAAAAGGAAAAAACGGAAAATCTCAAAATTGCATGCTGCCCAAATGCCGGGAGTCTGACCAACAAAAAAAATGAACTAGAAGAATTAATTGCAGAAGAAAAATATGACATAGTGGGGATAACTGAGACTGGCGGGGACGAGAGCTACGACTGGCTTTTAGCTTCGGGGTTTACAGTCTTTTTAGAATGACCAAAACCCCGGGAAGGGGGAGGTTCTGTCCATGTAAAATCCGTCTGAACCCAACACGCGGGAAGAATCTTAGGTACAGTAGTAAAAGGGTGAATCACTAGGGAAATATACAGGGAATAACATTAAATAATTCTAATAGGGTCTGCATGGGCCTCCAAATATAACAGAACCCCCTAAAGATTTTCCCTCAGGCAAAAAGAAAAAGCATCTAATCAAATGGGGTTGCATTCTGGCGACTTTAACTACCCAGACTAAACTGGTATCTGAAACCTGTAGCTTCTCACAAAGGAAACGGGTTTTTGTCATAATAAAAAAAATTACCTTTCCCAAATGGTCAGGAACCGACTAGAGGAAAGGCCCTACTAGACTTAAATTGACTAAAACCTGACAAGAAAAAAGGGGTTCATTTTGGGGGGCACCTAGAAATAGTGACCAAAAATTAAAAACCCCTTTATCCTTAAATAACCTTTTTGTCATGAGCCCAAAACACTGAATTTGAGAAGGGCTAATTTTACCTGCTTAAGAGGCACAAACTGAAAATTTGACTGGACAAGGGTTTAAAAAATAGAAAAAAAAAATAAATGGAGATTTTAAAAAAACATTTTTGGGCCCCACTTTAGAGGAAAAAACCATTGGAAAAAAAAAAATTTAGAAACAGGAAAAACCCAATGTGGATCAACAGAGAAAAAAGGAGCTAAAAAAAAAAAAAGAAAGCGTTTCACCTACTAAAAAAAGGAGGCAGGAAGAGGCGCTAAGAAGATATGGGGAAGAAAATAAAGTGTGTAAAATAAAGATAAAGGCAGAAAAGCTGGGAACAGAAAACGAACCCCATAAAAGAAAAACAAACCCCAAAAAATATTTTTTAAACTATATAAATAGTAAAAAGATTAAAAAAGAAAATTTTGGGGCCCTTTAAAAAATACAAGGGAGACTATAGAGGGCGAGAGAAAAAAAAAAACCCTATTAAAAAATTTCTTCTCCACTGTTTTTACCCGAGGAGATGAGCTTCCGTTGAACAGAGGGATAAAGGTAAACTCCAACTTAAAAGTTTCTTGTCTAACCCAGGGAAAAAAGGGAGCTCCGCCTTTGAAGATTTAAAAAAACAAATCCCCAGGCCCAAAGTAAAACCCGGCCGAAGGGGGTTAAGAATGTGTTAGAAGGCCCCCTATTTTTAATATTTTGGACTGTATAAAACGGGGGAAAATTTCCCCAAAGGATTTTTCGCATAGCAAATGTTACCAATATTTAAAAAGGGGGCTAAAAGTGATCCGGAAAATACAGGCCGGGAAAGCTTAACCCGTTTTAGGTAAAATGTTGAGGGGTTTTCCCCAGAATGCTCCTGGAGAAACTCACAAAATAAAGATAACCCGCTCCCCCGCATGGGTTTATGAAGGATAGGCCTGCAACTAACCATCAGCTTCATGAGGGGGTTTGTTCCAACTGGAGGGGGGAAGCACTGGGGTCAAAAATTTTTATTTTTTCTAAAGCTTTTATACTGTTTCCCCATAAAAGGGGTTGTAAGTAAAATGAGAATGCTTTACCCGGGGGAAAATGTTTTGCAATGGTAAACAACTGGGTCACGATAAAAACAAAGGGGGGTAATTAACTACAAACTCAACTGGTCCCTGTTATAGTGGGTACCACAAGGTCAGTATTGGGCCCAACCCTTTAAATTTTTTATAAATGATCTTTCACAGGGGTTGCACGTAGAAATATTATCTTTGCAGATGATACTAAGCCTGAAAGGAACCACACAATAGGATAATGTGTTATTACAAAGGGTCTGGGTAGGTTGGGGCCTTGGGGAAGAAGTGGCAGATGAGGTTTAACACGATAAATGCAAGGTTTTTGCCATGGGAGGGAAAAAACCATTACATGATACATTTTAAATGGAAAAACACTGGGGAAAAGTGACATGGAGAAAGACTTGGGGACGTAAACTTTAACTGACAGCCCCGTGTCAACGCACTGCCAAGGGTAAAAGGATCAGGGGTGTATTAAAAGGGGCATAGAGCACATGATGGGAAAATTTTCTCCCACTAAAACAAGTCACGGTTAACCACACATGGATAGTGTACATTTTGCACCAGGCACAGGACAGACATTGAAGCTTGAACGGGGACAAAGGGGGGCAAAAAAATAATTAAAGGGTGGGTTACTGCAATATCCAGAAAGATTTTGCAAGGTTAGGGGTTTTTTAAATTAGAGAAAAGACGGGTCGGGGGGGCAAAATAAATGTTTTAAATATATTAAGGGCCAAATAAAGATCTTGCTAAAATTTATTTATACCCAGGGCGTATCTAAACAAGGGGAAAACCTCTCTCTTGAGGGAAAAAAAGTTTCTAATAAAAATAAAAGAGATTCTTTCTGTAGAGGTGAACTGTGGAACTCTCTGCCCCAGGAAATTGCATGGTGAATTCATAACAAGCAAGAGGGGTTTGGGTGCAATTTCTGGAGCGTGATAACATAACAAGTTATAGTGACTGGGTTTTCCCACGAAAGGGGTGGAACTTTTTTAGATGTAAATAACAAGTTATAGTGACTAGGGTTCTGGAGGGGGGGTCGTTGATCCGGATTTATTTCCCTTGCCAAATTTTAGTCGGGAAAGGGAATTTTTTTCCCCAACAAGGTCAAAGGCTCCCATCATGGGGTTTTTGCCTCCTCTGGATCAACACTTTTTAAAACTTTAGCAACACTTTAATAAATCTGAAATGGATGGACGATGTCTTTTTTTTTCGGCCTGACAAACTATTAACATCTGAAAAGCTTTTATTAAACCCACACAAAATGGCAGCCACGTGGGGCTCAGACAACTATGTAAGGAGAAGAAATTTTTTTACATGAAAACGAGTGTGTAAAAAGATGTAGAGAAAAAAAAAAAAAAGGAAAGAAAAAAAAGTGAAACAAAAATAATGTTAAAAATGGGTGACACTACTCATACCTCATTTTCACCTTCAATTTTTTTACCTTTTTTCCGTTTTTTTTTCCCCATTCACCTTTATTCGGACTCATGTTTATGTTTTTTTTTGTTTTTTTTTTTTTTCTTCTTCTCCCCACATTTATTCACATATTCATTTATTTTTTTTTTTTTTTTTTCTCTCCTCACATCATTCACACATTTATCTTCAGGGTTTTTTTTTTTGGTTTTTTTTTTTGTTTTTTGCAAAAACTTTGTCATAAATTTTTGCCTGTGCCCTTTAAATATTTCAAAAAAAAAAGTATTTTTTGCTATGTCACATGATATGTTTTCTGACACCATTGGTTTTGATTTTTTTTAAATATTTTTTATTGATGTCTTTTTTTTTAAGTAAAGATTAAGGGTGCTTACCCGAAACCTTGACTCGTCTGTCTTTCGGGTTTTTAATGATTTGTACAATAAAGGGAAGATTATTTTATTTACCAAAGGGGTTTTGGGATCTTTTCCGCCACCCATGCGGACTTCTTATCCTATTCACACGGGGTGCCTCCCACCAAAAAAACCCTGAACTGCTGGCCCAAAATAAATTTTTCATTCAGGTGAGCTGGACTATGTGTGTCTTGGACTGTATGCAAAACACTAACACGTTTCAAGCTGCAATAAAAGGCCTGTAAGGAAAATTGGCAAAAGTCACCCACCCAACTTCAAAATAACTAAAATTAAAGCAAAAGGACTGTCCCCAATCTAGAGAAAAGGGCCTGAAACAACCCCCAGCAGGAGCGAAGCATCAAAGGGTTTAGGAGCTAAGATGGCCCCTGGCCACCTCGCTCCCAACCCCAGAAACAAAGAGATGGACCATCACAGCGGTGCCGACGTTTCATAAGGAATTATGGAAGAACTATGCATCACAGGAACACCCCAGTTTCGTAATTTTAAATTAGAAACTTCCCACACATATAGCTGTCACTTCTGTGTTTGTAGGGCACACAGAAAGAAAGAACTTGAAGGCTCATACAAGAAACAGAGCTGAAACCCCGTGTTTGGTACCCAGACATAGTTTGGACCCACCTGGTTCTAATAGTTTGTCCAGGTCCATCGAGAGCTGCGCTTTTGGCCCAGCCGTGAAATGAATCCGTTTTGGTCTGAAGCCTAAAATAGCATGCCTGGAGGGAGGAGAGTGTAGACTGTCTCAAGGGCATGAGAGGGTATAACCGGGGGTGTGAAGGGGGTGTGACGTGAGATATCCAGTACAGTAATATGTGTCGAAGCCCAAGTGGTCCCAGTGTCGTCTTCATTTGGAAAAGGTCGTTACGGCAAGCGTACCATAGTGTTCTGCATTCACTATTTTGCATGCCAGCACAAAGCCAACCTAAGGAAAATAGAAACATGCTGCCTCTTTGTCTGTAAAACCCATATCCAAATTATGCCACCTCTGACTCAATATCTAAATAGTTATACCTCTAATGTATGTATATGGTTGGTTCAGTACGCCTCCACAAGGTTGAATTAAATATCTTTAAACTTTTATTTCCCTGAGATGGTCTGTTTTCTTGGTCACCGATCTCACTTGTCCGTTTTTCTCAGTCTCTAAAATATCGCTACCCACGGCAGGTTCTGGGCCTGCTATAGGTCTGTAATGGACCAGGCTTACAGCCAACGAGGAACTTGTGGCAATCTACTGGGCTGGCAGAATTATATTTCACCACTGCTGGCAAACAGATCTCTCACAGCCGTTAAGGGGTGTGGGCAAGTGGGGTATCCTCTTGCACATCCTGGATCTTCCTGTGCCTTTGTGGACAGGGGTTATCTGTGAAACCCTATCTGGCGTCCTGCGTGCCGAGAGCGCGCGCTGTAGTGTTGAGCGAGGGTCAGCGAGGATGTACACCCCAAGTCAGGCCTCGACCCTCGAGTGGGCGCAGGCTTTTCCTGGCAGGGCCCATTGTTGTAATACATGCATTAGTCATTAACTTATGACTAATGCATGACTAATTTGATCACTTTATTCACACGTGATTACAAATCTAATGGATACAAAAAAAAACATATGAAATGATATATACTATGAGAAAAAAAACTGTTAAAAAGCGTACAATAACGAAATAGTAGTAATGTAAGATAGGGAGCTGGAAATTAGTAAGAAATCATCATGGGTTGGAGGGGAGGATAAGTTAATAATGAGAGGTTTAAAAAAATGAAAACCAAAGAATGTCTAAATTGCATGCTGACCAATGCCAGGAGTCTCACCAACAAAATTAACAAACTAGAATTATTTTTTATGACATAGTGGGGATAACTGAGGCATGGGTGGTGAGACCTATAACTGGGCAGTCAACTTACAGGGTTACAGTTTATTTAAAAGAGATTGTAAAACCCAGAAGGGGGAGATGTGTGTCTCTATGTAAAATTCTGTCTGAAGCCAACACTGTGCGAAGATATAGATACAGGAAATGAATATGTGGAATCATTATGGGTAGATATACATGGGAGTAATAACAATAATATAATTCTACTAGAGGTCTGCTATAAGCCCCCAAATATAACAGAACCCACGGAAGACCTACTCCTCAAACAAATAGATGAGGCATCTAATCATAATGAGGTTGTTATTATAGGCAACTTCAACTACCCAGATGTCAATTGGGAAACTGTAACCTTTAGCTGTCATAAAGGAAACAGGTTTTTGTACAATAACTAAAGATAATTAACACAAAGAAGAAAAGCGATGACCCAGCAAACCCGAAGGTGAGGTAAAAACTAACACCCCAAATTTGATTCCATCTCGATTAACAATTAACCGACATAAAGGGTGTAAATGCCCTTATCAGGCTATAACAATCCTTCACATTTAAGACAAACAGTCATTATTCGTGACATTTGTCCGAAACACATAGGATTTTTATAGCCTGATGCTCAGGCCTTTTGTCTGTTTGTCATCTGTCAATTTTTAATCAATATGGAACAAAATTTTGTACTCTTAGGGTGACATGTCCCAACAGCCCAATGCCAGTTTTTTTTCTATTTTGCGCCTAAACCCCTTTTGACGCCATATTCTTGTTGTAAATGAACTGTCGTAGACCAATACTATGCGCAGTATGCGGCGGGCACGACACTTTGTAATGCGCCTAAATATGGTGCGCTGTGCACCCCCGTCACACAATGCGCCTATTGAGGCGCATTACATATGTTATGCGCCTCCGCCGGGCAATGCGCCTTGATAAGCGCATTACATATGCCATCAATGATATGCTACGTGCCGCGAGGTGCGCAATGTGCCTTTTTTTGACACGATTCGCCTTTTTAGGCACATTAAGTTTTCTATGTAAGGTATACCTGTCGCCAGTTTTTGGAAATAATCGGACTTTCTGGCTCACTTTACACTGATTTAATGCGCCTAAAACTGGTGTGGAAATGCCATTGTTCTGACATGTCGCACTTAGTTTTTACCTCACCTTCAGGTGTGCTTGCTCATCGCTTTTCTTCTTTTTGTTTGTTAACCTACACCTCTTGCCTGGGGACCTGATCCGAGCACCTCAAGAGATCTTTCAGCTTAGAATCTCAGAATACTTGGAGTCGGTGTGCTGTATACCAAAACTGTTTTCTCTTTACTTGACGAAAGATAATTACCTTTCCCAACTGTTGCAGTAGCCAACTAGAGGGAAGGTCTTTCTGGACTTAATATTGACTAATAGACCTGACAGAGTAATATAGGTTCAGGTTGTGGAGCACCTAGGAAATAGTGACCACAATATAATACATTTCCATTTGTCCTTTAATAGAGAATATTGTCAAGGAGGCATGAAAACACTGAATATCAGGAAGGCTAAAGAGAGGCCCTAAAGAGCATTGACTGGGACATGGTCTTCAAAAATAACAGAATAGATAATAACAATCTTAAGCACCCACTGTGCAGACTTTATGGAAATAAAATGATTAGAAACAGGAAAAAATCAACGTGGATCAAAAGAGATGTAAGGGAGGCAATAAATAACAAAAAGAAAGCGTTTAAGCGCCTTAAACAGGAGGGCAGTGAAGAGACACTAAAAAACTATAAGGAAACAAATAAAATATGTAAAATAATAATAAATACAGCAAAGCTGGAGAGAGAAAGGCAGATGCCAAAGAGAGGAAAACTAACCCTAAAATATGCTCCAACTATTTAAATGGTAAAAACTTTATAACTGAAAATGTTGGCCCTTTGAGAAGTAGTGAGGGAGGTATTGTAGAGAGTGATGAAGAGAAAGTAAACCTATTAAAAAAATTCTCCACCGTATTTACCATAGAAAACGACCTTCATATTGATCGGCAGGGGGATGAGGTAAACTCCACCTTAAATGTTTCTTGTCTAACCCAAGAAGAAGTGCAGCTCCGCCTTAATAAGATTAAAATAGGCAAATCACCAGGTCCTTATGGTATACACCGCCATGCCCTAAGGGAAATAAATAATGTGATAGACATGCCAATATTCTTAATATTTATGGACTGTATAATAACAGGGTATGTCCCAAAGGATTGGCGCATAGCAAATGTGGTGCAAATATTCTAAAAGGGATCAAAAAGTGATCCTGGAAACTATAGGCCGGTAAATTTAACTTCTGTTGTGGGTAAAATGTTTGAAGGTTTTATAAGAGATGCTATCCTGGAGTATCTCACTGAAAATAAATGTATAATGCCGTTCCAGCATGGGTTTATGACGCATCGGTCCTGTCAGACTAATCTCATCAGCTTCAATGAGGAAGTTAGTTCTAGACTGGATTGGGGTGAGGCACTGGATGTCATATATCTGGATTTTTCTAAAGCATTTGAAACTGTGCCACATATAAGGTTGGTAAGTAAAATCAAAATGCTTGGACTAGGGGAAGGTGTTTGCAAGTGGGTAAGTAACTAACTGATAGAAAACAAAGGGTGGTGATTAATGGTACATTAATTCTTGGATAGCATACCAGAGGGAGCAGCATTGGGCCCTATTCTCTTTAATATATTCATTAATGACTTTACACATGGGTTGCACAGTAGAATATCAATTTTTGCAGATGATACTAAGCTCTGTAAATGAATCAACACAATAGAGAACAATGTGTTATTACAGAGTGATCAGGATAAGTTGAAGGTCTCTGCAGAGAAATGGCAGATGAGGTTTAACACAGTAAAAGCAAGGGTTCTGCAATGGGGAGGAAAACCTTTCCCCTGTTTGGGATGTTAAATGGAAAATGGGGGAAAGATGTGAGGAGAAGGACTTGGAAAATCCTGGTGGACAGTAAACAAAGGTACCCAGCCAGTGTAGGCAGCAGTGCCAAAGAAAAACAGGACTAGGGGTGTATCAAAAAGGTATGGAAAACATATGGGAATTTTTTCTCCATTTACAAGTCACGGGGTCGACCACACGGGAATTTTGGGGGGAAGTTTTGGGCCCAGTGAAAAGGGAAAAAAACATTGTAAGCTTAAACAGGTCAAAGGCAGAAACAAAAATAATAAAAGGGACTGGATCCTTCAAAAAAAAAAAAAAACTACATTAAAGTTGTTTTTTTTCATGACTGGGCTGTAGTGTGATGGATGCACCCCGTTTGGAGCTGATTAAAAATTGCTTGTTTTTTTAAAGAGGACTGGGGGGGGATAAAAACCCAAAAAGTTTAAAGATGGGGTTTAATTTCGTTTGAAAAAGACGGCTTCGGGGGATGTAAAAAAATACTTATCAAGGGTCAAAAGACCCCTTAAGATCCTTTTTAAAAACCCCAAAGGGATGTATCCAGAACAAGGGGGCGTCCTTTTGTTTTTTGGGAAAGACATTTCTACATGAACATAAAAAAGGGGATTCTTTACGTAAGGCAGTGAGATCTGGAACTATTTTGGTGAGGAAATTTCAAAAAAGGGAAATTTTGAGTGTAATAATATGAAAATTTAAAAAGTGCTGGGTTGGGAAGGTCGGATACATTTCTAGATGTAATAATATAACAAGTTATAGTGACGGGTTTTTGGGAAGGGTCTGTTTACTTTTTTAGATAAAAAATAAAAAAGTTGTAGTGACCGGATTCTGGAAAAAGGGTCGGGATCATTTCTAGTTTAAAATAATATAACGGGTTTTATAGTGACCGAGATTTGGAGGGGGGTTTGGAACATTTTCTGATGTAAAAATATAAAATTAAAAAGTGACCAGGATTCGGGGAGAGGGGTCGTGTTCCGGGGTTTATTCTGATGCCAGTTGGGTGGGAAGGATTTATTTAAAATGGGGGAAAATTTGGCTTTTCCTCATGGGGGTGTTTTCCCTTTCCTTGGTTTTAAACACTTAGGAAATGGTGAAACTGGAAATGGGGTATGTCTTTTTTGGCCTTAAAATTGTCAAAAAATGTCCTGTTTCATTTTGGGGCCCCTTTTTTTTGTATTAAGAGAAAAAATTCAATGGGCCACAGTTAAAGGAGGTTTTTTATTTTGTGAGCACTAACTGAATTTTGAAATAAAAAAGCTTTACTAGCATGATATTGAGAATGTGTCGTGAGACTGCAAAGATGTTGCGGGACCCAAAATGGGAAATATATATAGAACGTAAAATTCCTTCCTTAAGTTTACAAGTGGTGAATCCTACGCACGACTGACAAATGATGAGGAAAAAAAAAATAAATGAAAAATGTGTTTGTTTACTTTAGGGGGAAAAAGGGGTTTGGCTATAAAAATAAAGCAAAAACTTTTAACATTTTTTGATACACCTAAACTTTTAGGTACAAAACCCACGTGTTTTGATTTGGAATTTTGGTAAAAAAAAACTGAGCAAAGTGTGCAAAAATTTTGTCCCTTTTGCTATAATTTTTTTAAAAACCAAAAAAACCCGGAAAATGATGGTTTGGAAAAATATGAAAATATTTTTTTTAAAAATTTTAAAATATCTGCAAAATTATGTAATGGAAAACATTATGGTGTATTTTTTTGGTTGAGGGTTTTTTAAGTTTTTTTTTAATCAATTGTTACAGTTGCAAGGGGAGTGTTTTTGGGGTCTTAAATTCCTGTTTGGTTTACTGGCAATATTCAATCTAGTGGGTTTTTTTAAGAATAAAATCCTCTAGAAAAAAAACAGTTGAACGTGCCAACAACATTTCTCCCGAGGTGTTTTTTATTGTACTTTAAGTGACAGCCAAATGAAAAATGGTGTTACCCGGTTTGTTTTTGATAGATTTTGATTCAACTGAATTATTTTTCCCCCAAGAACCAAAAACCTAAGCAATCATGGACAGTCAAATTTGTCTAAAAAATGAAATGCAAAACATTAAACATTTGGGGCTGAAACAAGTAAGGTTAAAGCCGCCACTCACCCAAAAATGGAAGGTCCGATGTGACGGCCGCCACCAAAAAAATTGAAATGTAAAAAAAAGTGAAAAAAGCCCCCAGCTTAAATATTTTAAAATGGTGGGAGCATTGCATCCCTGGATGACCGAATTTTTATTTTTGTATTATAATTTAAAAAAAATTGTTCTAAAAACAATCGGGTAACATCAAGTAAATTAATTTAATGAAAATTTAATCACTAAAAAAAACTGGCTGTGCTGTTAGTCTGAGGCATGATGGGGTAAAAATTAATTAAATTTTTTATTTATTATAGCAGAAAATATTCCGAAACACTTTAAATTTTGAGGGGTTTATGTAAGGACAAAAAATTAAAAAAAACTTACAGTGAGACCGGTGTGGGGCCTGCTGCAGAAGCTTACAATTAATAGGGTATGGGTGAGATGAAAAGGGGTTTAAAAAGTGCTAAGTTTGCAATGGTCCAGCCTGTCACATAAATAGGAGGTGGTTAAAAAAAATTTTTTGGTAACCTGCCCCCGACGTCATCTTTTTAAGAAAGAGTGTGATGCCAAAAAAGGGTTTGGGGGTGAAAGAGGTTGTGATAGCAGGTGGGGGTAGAATAAGGGGTTTTCCTGAAAATTAAACAAAAAAAATAAAGAACTCCCCGTTTACTAAAAACTTGGTTGCCTTAATAAGTGTTGTAAAAAAAAAAATATCTAACCTTTCGATCATTTTATTTTAGACCAATTCCACTACAAAAAGGGGAAGGAAGGGAGGAAAAACCCGGGTTTGTGATCTTAGGAAAAAGGGGGTTTAAAAATTCAGTGGTAGGACAGTGGGTATTGAAAAAAAACCCCAGTATTTCCCTTTCTCCACAAAAAAATGTCAAAATTAGCGTGGATCAGATAGAACATTAGAAAAATATTAGTGGAAAAAAGTAAAGATAAAGACAGAAAAGTAAATTTAAATATAAAACAACCACAGCTCCCCCCCTTGTCTGCCCCAAATTTTCTGAGTCAGGATCAGAAACCGAAGGTTGCATTGTTATTATGCAAAACAAATAGTTTGTTTTCTTTAAAATTCTTGAATTTATATTACGAGGGGAACGAATCTGAACAGTTTAAAAAAAAGGATCTTTTTGTAACAATAAACATTCATAGTGAAAGATTGTGGGATTTTCGCCACCGAGATTGTACTTGAAATTTCCATAAGTTTGCTTTATGTTCTTGCACAAGACATTGACCACCCGTGTTTGGGGAAAAAACTTTGGGAAAATATTTTTAAATACAAAAACAAAATACTTAATGAAATATTTTAAAACAAAAACTAAATCTTTATCCTGAAGTATTTTAAAAAACAAATATAAAAATACTTTAAAAAGTTTTTCCAAAATAAAAAATTGAAAAAATGTAAACAAAAAAAAATTAAAAACAAAAAAAAGGAATCAGAGGTCCTTTTTGCCCACTAGGTTAGACCCCACCCCGCAGATATGTCAGTGGCCAAAAATTCTTGTGTCTATCCATGAAGATGTCTGTTACATGGGGGAAGGATGCTACAGTAAGAGAACAACGGTACCTTTTTTTAGGGTACTATGCCCATTAAAACAGGCATTTGGGGATATTTTTTTTTGCTTTATAACTCCAGTGCTTACATTAATAGCGTAAACCCCACATGTCCCCCCATTAACCCCCGTGTGCCCCATATAAGGGTTATAATAGTGGCACAGGGGTCAATAAGGACCCTTAATTTGAAAAAACCTAATTTTACCCCCCCCTTTTCCACATATCAGAACTCTTTTTTTGAGGCCCCCACAGGGGGTTAATGTGAGAGCGATGGGGTTAAAAGTATTCATGAGGACTGGGGTTACTAAAGTGTAATGCAATGACCAACTTTTATTGCAATGGTGGATTTCCCCCCCCGGGGTTTTATGAGGGAATACGTTTTCCCCGTTTTTTGTGGTAAAATTAGGGGCCTGGGGTTATATCCGGGGCGGCTTTTTTCTCGAGTTTTCGGTAAAATTTTCGGAAAGGTTTTCGCGATCGGGATATTAAAAAAAAAAAATAAAACCGTTTTTACTACAAGGCGGACTTGCGTTGTGGGAAACCCCTGGAAATTTCCTCCCTCGTCGCACCTGCAGAGATCGAGAAACGAGAGTGAGACGTGACCCGCTGTTTTTTTTTTTTTTTAAATGCGGTGAGGCGAGTTATTTAAAATTTCAACATTTTTTTTAATTTTTGAAGTAATTAAAATCTTAAAAAAATTCCTAAAATATTTTAATTACAAAAACAAAATTGAAAAAAAAAAGTATTTTGATTTCAAAATACAAAAACTGCAAATTTTTTTAAATACTATTTTAATTACTTGTATTTTAAATACTCGCGAACACTGTTGACCACCCACATTGATGCCTGGACATGTCCCTGCAAAGTTAGTTTAGTAAGGGTATGTCCACACAACTGATTTTGACGCTGTTTTCAAGGTCGTTTTGGCGTGACCTCTGAACCAAAAAAGCATCAAAAACTATTATAAAATGCCTCAAGTTCATGACTTCTTTTATTGATCCAAACTACCAAATATATGTTGTATATGCCTTATGAATGAAAAACACACATATCTTTTTCTGGTGTTAAATGGCCAAAACCATTGATTCCAAACGATCACAGAAAGGAGCCAGGTGCAAATATATATTTGGATTCATGGATTCCATAATATCCCCCGGCTGCCAGCAAGACAGCAATTAAGGGGTGGCATGTTATGGCCTGACATTTAAGCAAAGGCAGTCCACTTCCAGGGCATCAATGACCCTACTATAGATCCTCACTCCATAGCTAAGCCGCCAATGGAAGACTACTACCCCATCTTTCAGGCTGGCCTCCAAAGATCAGCCTGTCCAACACCATTAAGCTTTACAGCTTCTATTAGTTAAAATAGTTTCACCATAACTTGCCTGCAACTTCCACCTGACTCCTCAACTGCAACACTAAGCCATGACAGGTCAAATTAAAAATTAAATTATTCTTTTTTTTCTTTTATTGTATTTTTAATCTTTTTAAGGCTTGAAAAATAATATTTAAAACTAAAATCATACAAAACTCCAAAGAAGGCTCTAAACCCCCAACTCATTTAGAGTCTTCCTCCAGCACTCGGGAGATTAAAAATCCCCTGTGGAGGAAACCTCTAAGAAACCATGGCCTAATCGCCGCGAACAATTGACATGTAAATTCTCCCCTCCACACGTACAATACAATCGTACTGTACGCACAGGGGGACAACGCGTAATCCATAGCTCTCTATTAGAGCTATGAATTACCGTAATACCAGCGCGCATTTCAACGCGTATCAAGCGCAATATGCGGCAAAATGCGCACAGAAATAGGCGCACAAAGACACCTAAAAAATTTATTATACAGACGTTTTACAGACAGGCTATACAGTTTTAATAATTCATAAACCAAAATCCATCACGGTGATCAATTACAATTATCAAGCAAACAATTATACTATAAAATCACGGCCAGGGCGGGGAGTTTCTTCCATTCTGGTGAGAGAAAGTGGATGAGGCAATGAAACAGGAAGTTATCTTTCTTCAGAAACTCCAATCTCCCAGTTGTAAGACACCCATCACTTAGACACTAATCTTCATATCAAGGCCTCGTTCACACGGCTTATTCTGGGACTGATTTCAGCCGTAGTGAGCACCGTATTTGCGCTCCAATACGGCTGAAATCAGTCCCAGGCATTACGGTAATCCACAGTTCTCATAGAGAACTATGGATTCCGTCTCTTCTCCCCGCATGGCAAATCCGCCGCGGGGGGAGAAAGTGACATGCACATTATTTACGGCGTGTACGCGCCGTGAATAATGAGTGTCTATGGGGCCGGCGAGATGCCGGCCCTTCACCCCGCCCCCGCTGCATGGCTGCCATCCTAATTGCGGGGCGAAATCCGGCCCCGCAATTACGCCGGCAATAAGCCATGTGAACATTGCCAAAGGGGAATCACCCCGGCATAAAATCACCCAATTACATATATACAAAATTTACTAAGGAAGACATGTATGAAAACTGACTTGGTCCAAGACTTTCTTTGTTGCCCATAGCAACCAATCATTGCGCCCCTTTTATTTTTTCAGAGCACTATATGAAATGTAAGGGGAGCTCTGATTGGTCGCTATGGGCCCTTATTGGTTGCTTTGGGCTCTGAATGATTGCTGTGGGCGCTGATTGGTCGCTATGGGCTCTGATTGGTTGCTATGGGCAACAAAGAAAGTCTTACACCAAGACAGTTTTCATACATGTGGCCCTGAGTGTTCAAGGTCCCCCCTCCAACAGTCATGTATCCTTTCGTCTACATCTTCGTGGTTTTATTACCATTGTAATGTAAAAAATGCATCACCGTACACACAATGCTGTTTTCTACCCGCTTATTTTCAGAGTTGTTTTCAGTGCTGAAAAATAAGGGACATGTCAATTCTGGAGGCATTTTCAGGAAAGTAAAATGCCCATGGGAAGTAATGTAGATCTTCAAAACAGCGTCCAAAACACCTCACAGAAAGTGTAGCGTTTTTTTGACACAGGTTTGGATGTGGATCTGTGCGCCAGAACCCCCTTGGCAATACATTTGTTTCAGAGAAAAAAAAACACGTGGAAAACACCTCATCAAATCCTCATCAAAAACTCATCTGTAAACTGCAAAATATGAAGGGGTTTTCAGATGAGTATTTATAGGCTGATTTTGATGCTTAAAAATATGCATCCAAATCAGCTTCGAGAACATACCCTTAGGATACGTTCATTTTAGAATGTTAAATGAGAGACATTGGACCCACAAAGATTATCAAAACTGTCAAGCAGTGAGACTGTCCTTGTTGCCCACGGCAACCAATCAGAGCCCATAGCAACCAATCAGACCCCATAGAGACCAATCAGAGCCCATAGCAACCAACCAGAGCTCATAGCATCAACTACAGCCCATAACCACCAATCAGAGCTTATAGCAACTAATCAGAGCTCTGCTTTCATTTCTTATACTGCTCTGAAACATTAAAAGCTGAGCTCTGATCCTTTGCTATAAGTCGCTATGGGCTCTGATTGGTTGCTATGGACTCTGATTGGTTGCTATGAGCTCTGATTGGTTGCTATGGTCTCTGATTGGTTGCTATGAGCTCTGATGGGTTAGTATGAACTCTGATTGTTGGCTATGAGCTCGGATTGGCTGCTATGAGCTCTGGTTGGTTGTTATGAGCTCTGAGTGGTCGCTATGAGCTCTGATTGGTTTCTATGAGCTCTGATTGGTTACTATGGGCTCTGATTGGTTGTTATGGGCTCTGATTCGTCGCTATGGGCTTTGATTGGTTACTATGGGCTCTAATTGGTTGTTATGAGCTGTGATTGTTTGGTATGAACTCTAATTGGTTGCTTTGTTCTCTAGTTGGTTGATATGGACTCTGATTGGTTGCTATGGATGAGAAAGATCATTTTACTGCTAGACAATTTTGATAAATGATGCCCATTAAGCAGATGTATATAGTGGCATATTTCCAGGGCATCCACAGAGGAAAATAACATAAATTTGTCACATTTTGGCTACATTTGCTCTGTTTCCAACCGTACAGGATTCCCTTGTGGAATAGTAAGGCAAGGTTCACCACGCTTCATCTCACAAATAAAATAATGCACAGAACAAATATCATCACGATTTGACTATGTTTTCTGTATCTTTCCTCGTTGGATGTTCGGCAGCCATGCCATGGTATCTATCTGGAGTCCTGCTGGCAGGTAACCAGATGTATCAGGCCTCAAAGGGTAATGTGAACCTCACAGTGACTGTCAGAACCTCCCAACTATGATCTGTGTCTACAGCTTAGTTACAGTGTCTGATGGAGTAAACTGGAATCACCAACCCAGTCCAGTCTACTGATGGGGTCACCGGCTCCCAGTGTTGTTCTCTACCTGACTCTGTGGCTCCAGTGCTGCCGCTCGGCTTGTCTCCTGTGTATGAGCCCCAGCCCTGGCAGAGCCAGGATAATGGGTAGGCGAAATTAGGCAACCACCTAGGGTGCCACATTATTCCAGGCAGAAAAGGAGGCGCGAGGAGGCCTGGAGTGGGCTGAATTTTCCATTTGGGTGGCACTTTGTACCTTATTGCCTAGGGCACTAGAATACCTTGTCCTAGCCCTGAGCCCTGGCATTACCCAGCCCTAATGTTGTGCTTTGATTTCAGGGTTTTGACCCCTGAATGTTGCTGGCACCTCATTGTGTCCGGCAACCAATCGGCGGTCTACCAGTTAGACTAGCCAAATGAGCTGTACTATTGGAATGAGAATCTACATATGATGAATACGGTACAGCTCTGACTGGCATCCAACTGATTAGTTGCCAGACACAATGACGTACCAGCAACATCGATGGGGGCAGAGAAGGGGTGTTGGAATAGAGCCCAAAACCGAAGTACACCACCCTCCAGAACCTTCTACGTACCTAGCTAGAAATCAGTGCATATGGAGATATCTGTAATGAGAGAATGATTATCAATTACAAACTATTAAAAACTACTGGAAGGAAAGTTATCGGGTAAGTGGTTCAAAAAGACTCACCACATTGATTCATCTCACCTCAGTCCTGTTTTCTTGGTTTCACTGTGAATTCAGGGGCGTGTTAACTGCCCTCTACTAGACTGCAGTAAAAGCCAGGTCTGTAGCTAAGGCAACCAGTGCTGGCAGCCTATCAGGAGAGATAGAACAGGTCTGTAGCTATAGCAACCAGTGCTGGCAGCCTATCAGGAGAGATCAAACAGGTCTGTAGCTATAGCGACCTGAGGAGCTGATGCAGTCCATACAAGAGGGCATATCTAGGAATAGGTAGGACACTGGTAATGGACACATATTGCAAAGTGACTTGTTTTTACAAGATCTTTACCATAAAAAAATAAAAATCTCAAAGATTCCCAGCGACCTACAGTATTTTACAGGTTGTGCCATCATGCAGACCCAGCCTTGCAGCTTCAGTTGCTGCACTTATACTAATAGAATGGGATGAAAATGTAAGGCGACTGAGGCCTATGGAACCCAAACAATGCTTTAATATCACTGCAAACTGAATTTTTGGTAAAGGTGAGCCAATCTGAGGGGTGCTCCTCAAACACTCCTGGACATTAACGACTGGCCATATTCTGAAACCCGGCAAACAGTTGACTCTAATCGTGCAGCCCCTGCCCGCTGAGTCTGTCATAGGCTTACTTATGTTAATTATCAAAAAGGATTTATGGAGACAAACGTCCTCCAATAAAGGGTTAGGGGTTGTGGACTTATTGGCCTTTTCCAGCTGCCTAATCATAAGGTGGCAATGAAAGACAGAATGAAGTAATGTCTTAAGACAGATAACGCACCTGAGGCAATGCATCATATTTTTTTCTAAAATATCCTAAGAAATAGATTGACATTTAGGAATCGCTGGAATAGACCTACCATACCCCTAGAACAACTACTTAAAAGGAAACAACACTGAGGGTGCTGTTAACCTGAAACGCGTCAGCCTTTACTCCTCCCCATATGTATTGAATTAATAAAGTCTTCAGTTTTAGGCTATGTTCACATGGCTTATTGCGGCGCGTATAGTACGCTCCGTAATACGCCGGGATTTTTGGAACCACGTAATTCAAAAAGCACGGGGGAGGGAGGAGGGAGTGGAGGTGGCGTCTGAGAGCCGGCCCAATAGACATGCATTGTCAGCTACGCATATTCGCCGCTAACAACTGACATGTCAATTCTCCCCCATGCGTACAATATGATCGTATTGTACGCACAGGAAGACGACGCGTTATCCATAGCTCTCTATGAGAGCTATGAATTACCGTAATTGCGACGCGCATTTCACAGCGTATTAAGCGCAATATGCCGCAAAATATGCGCCCAATTATGCAAGCAAATAAGCCGTGTGAAAAAACCCCTTAATTTTTAAATTGGTGCTGGCCCTTTCCTGATACGTACCCACAGTCGAAAAAAAGGGCTTCCTGGGATCGGCCGGCACCTGCTTTGAACTTTTTTCTACATTAACATCAGTGTGTAAGGGGTTTTTCCACAGCATGTTGGATACGTTTTTGATACGTTTTGATTTAAAAAATGCTGGATGCATCTTCGATAGAGATTAGATGACAATTTTTTTGAACGGATCCGAAAGACGGATCCAAAGACACATGGAAAAAAAAAAATAGGCGATCACTCATCTGAACACCAATACATGTTTTACATTGAAAGCAAAGCAAAACACACTGACATTGTTAGATGCGGGGGTTTTGTCTGTTTAGGGTCGAAAACCCCGGATCCCCAAAAATCATCAAAAATGTATCCAACACATTGTATAATATCCCCCTTGTCAGGGCCACTTTTCCTTTTCCACAATAGGGAGTTGCCTGGGGGCCCCCAAAAATCTGGGGCCCCAAGTGGTGTATGTATGTCGCAGGAATACAAGAACTCCCTGGATTCCCTTTTTGGTTTGCTTATTTAATGGTTTGGTGTTTTAGGACATAAAAAGTTAAAAACCTTTGGGGGGAAAGGGGAAACCCAAAGGGTCTATGCCCCGTCAAAAAGTTTGTGGTGCGGCTCCCGGGGTCCAACTCCCTTTAAAACTCGAGTAAAGCCGAGAGTATAAACCAGGGACCTACTTTTGCCCAAAAAAAGGGGGAAAATTATTGACTCGAGTATAAGCCGAGGGTTTAAAAAAGCAGAGGCTAGGTAAATTTTAAAAAAAAAAATGGATACCAATAAAATTAATAGGAGTTTAATGTCCCCCATAGCAATTATAGGCAGAATAGGTAAT
>JAODAL010040066.1:0-37323 GCA_025379985.1 Phyllomedusa bahiana
ATGGGAAGGGGAAAATCGTGGGGGATGTGCAGAAAATTGGGGCAGGAACAGAAGGTTTTTCTCTTTAAAAAAACATCCGCAGTTCCAATGAGGGGGGGAAAAAAACAAAAAGGGCCCAACCCCCGGATTTTTTTGGGCCCCTAGCAACCCCCCCCTGGGGGTGGGGGACAATTTTCCATTCTGTTATGTGGGAGTTCCGAGTTCAGCTGTGTGTTCGGCTTTACTCAGATTTCCCATAGAACAGAATGAAGAGTAACCATGGAAGCGTGACCTACTCTCCATTTTGAACATTTGGGGATCCTTTCCTGAGATAGATATGGGTCTCTCCTGTGGGACCCGAATCACAATTTTATGGCATATTCTATTGCTCTGCTATAAAAGTGCAGGATGGAAGCACCCTGATTAACAGCCGGACTCTTGCAGTTGCGGTCTTTTTCCGGGCCTTTAAAAACCCGTTGCGCCGCGATCAATAGCAATCGCAGCAGCTAGGAAGTTTTATAGAGGGAGATAGCTCTGCAGAGATAAGATGGTTGTAGGGGGGCACACAATGGCTTCCGGGCTTGTTGTGAATAGGGTTTTGCCACAGGGAAGCGTCTAATGGACAGTTGGCATAATACACTAACAACTATCATTCAACCTGGTGTGCTGTAATGTGTAAGTGAAAAAAATAAATAAAACAATTATTCACCACAAAATAGTTTATAACTAGCATCTCCCAAAGTCCATTAGGTTGTATTTTTTTAAAATTATTTTTTTAAGACATTTGGGGTTTAGAAACAGTAGTAATTTTCCTTTTCAAAAAAATTTTGCAATATACATTTTTTTTGGGGACCCTCATTTCTGACGTGGTTTTGGGGGGCCCCTGCATGTTAGATACCCCCAAAAAAATCACCCCATCTAAAAAACTAGACCACTTAAAGTATTTACAACATTTTGGAATTTTTTAAACCCTTTTGGGGTATTTCACAAAAATTAAATAAAAGGGGAGTTAAAAATTTCAAAATTTTCCTTTTTTTGCAGATTTTAAAATTTTATCCATTATTCACTGAATACGGAAAATTGCCCAGGGGTAAAAGGAACTTAAATCAATTCCCCCAGGGATGCCGTTTTTAGAGAATCCCCTAGGAGGCCCTTTGTGCACTATTTGGCTCAACCCCAAAAACCTCGAAAAGGGGAGCACCTACCGGACTCTGGGGTCTCATTTTTAATATATTTTATTTAGGCACCCTTTAAGGTTTTAGGACCCCTAAGGGGCTAAAACTTAAAAAAACCCCTAAAAATACCCCTATTGGAAAACTAAACCCCCCAAGGGAAAATATCCAGGGGTGCAGGGAGTATATCCAACCCCCAGGTGAATCACAAATTATTTTTAGTGTTAGGCTGTGAAAATTAAAAATAAATTTTTTTCCAGCAATCTGCAATTTTAGCTTGAAATGTTTCATATTTACAAGGAATCCTGGAAAAAAGCACCTAAAAATTTGTTACACAGTTTCTTCCAAGTTCAGCAATACCCTACATGTGGGTGTAAATTGCTGTTTGGGCGCATGGCAGGGCGTATAAGGGAGGGAACGCTATTTCGCTTTTGAAAAGCAGATTTTGGTGGGGTCATGTTGCATTTGCAAAGCCCCCAAAGAACCAGAACAGGTGAAACTTTCCAGAAGTCGCCTCATTTTAGATTCAACATGGATCTCATATAGGGGTTTGTGTATTGTGCATTTTGGGTGCACAGTGTGTCATATGAGTTTGTTTTTTATTGGGCCTTGTAAATGGGGGGGGGGTGGAAATCAGCAGTTCTGTTATTGTTTTTTTGGTTTCAATTTTTACAGCGGTTCACCGTGCGTGTATAAAGACAGATAAATTTACTATGGGCGGTTGGTACAATTACAATGATATAGATTTTAATAGTTTTTTTATGTTTTATTACTTTTATACAATAGAAATAGGTCTATAAAAATGCGTTTTTATGTTTTCCTATTCTGACAGCAATAACTTTTTATTTTGTTGTGTGCAGAGCTCTGTAGGGCCTTGTCTTTTGTGGGATGAGTTGACGTTTTTATTGGTGTCATTTTTGGGGGACAAGACTTTTTGATCAGTTTTAAATCCATTTTTTGGAAGGCAGGATGAAGAAAATACCTCAATCCTAGTAGTGTTTTTTATTTTTATATTTAACAGCGCTCACCATGCAGTATCCGTGATAAGTTAGATTTACTCTGTGGGTCGATACGATTAATGCGATACCCAATTCATATAGTTTTTTTATGTTGAAGCACTTTAAAAAAAAAGTGTTTTTAGTGTAAAAAAAGAATATTTTCACTCTGCCTTCTGAGACCCATAATTTTTTTTTTTTTTCCGTTACGAGCTGTGTAGGAAATTTTTTTGGGGGATGAACTGATTTTTTAAATTGGCCACTTTTGGGTGTTTTAAATTTTTTTGATTGTTTTTTATTCCCTTTTAGTGCTGGGGGATGAACAAAAACTTAGTTCTGGATTTTTTTTTTTTTTTTTTTTTTTACCGTTGACCGAAAGGGTTATTTAACGACGATTTATGGGGAGGTCGCTACGCACAGGTGATCCAAATATGGGTACCCACCAAATTTTACACCTAAAAAAGTGTTTTTTATGTGTAAAAAATTTTTTATGCATCGCTATTTTTTGGAGCCATAATTTTTTTTTTTTTCCAGTAAGACTGTGTAAGGACTTTTTTTTTGGGGGATGAAGGAATTTTTAAATTGGTATAACGTTGGTTTTATAGGATTTTTTGTCCTTTTTTTTCCTTTTTATGTGCTGGGGATAAACAAAAAATTCTTTTCTGTATTTATTTTTTGTTTTGTTTTTTTACAGCGTTCACCATATGGGTAGATTTAAAGGGCAGGTCGTTACACACACGGCGATACCAAATATGGGTACTTTTTTTATTTTTGATCTTTTATTTTTCATGTTTGTGTTTTACTTATTTTTCGGGTTTTTTTTACTTTTCAGAATTTTTTTTTTACTTTTCCCATGGGGTTTTTGAAGGTTGATTATAGATTTCATTAAATAGAAATAATCCAGTTTTATTGCAATTTTTGCCGGGCATCGTGCGTCACAGACAACCCGGAAGGGCATTCTATGCCTTCCGGCTGTTTCCAACAGCCCCACGGATCAGCCGTTTGCGCTGCTGTCGCCGACAGAGACGCAGGAGGAGTTCGCTCCTCCTGCGCTCCCTTAAACCCCTACCCCGGGTGATCTGGGGAGGGGGGCCCGATGCTGTGGGATGCAGCTGTAATATACAGCTAAATTTCCGCGTGACCTCAGGACTATGATACGTAAAGGTGCGTTAACCCCCAAACGACCTGGATACGTCCAAGGTCGTTAAGGGGTTAAAAAGCTACTTACAGAAGAAACACAAGGTGTGAGGGCCCTGCTCAATCTATTAGGGTGTATGGATGAGCCAAACGGTGAGAAATGCTAAGTTTACAACGGTCCAGCCATGTTTCATAAATATTTTTACATTAAAATTGGATGAAAATGCCACCCTGACAGTACATCTAATAAGAAAGTGTGTGAGTGCCCAGTGAAGGGGGGGTGACTGATGTGTGTATACGGTGGGGGTTTCTTTTGGGAAAGGGGAGGGCCCCGGCTGAGAAGATTGTTTTTTTAAAAACTCTGAAATTGTGAGGGTGATCACCCACGGGTAGCATGTTCCAGAGAAAATGGTGCCGCCGTATGAAATTGGAAAGGGGCATCGGAGGTTGGATGAAAGGGAATGTAAACTGATTCAGCAGAAGAGTGGAAGGGGAAAGGGTAGGGTAGTAGACAGAATGAGGGAGGAATGTAGAAGGGGGCAACATTTTTGGAAAATTTTTTGGGTGGAGTGATTTTTTTGCTTTAATTTTGTACGGATAGGAAAACCCGTGCAGTGACTGGGGAAAAGGGTAGAGGGTCAGTTAGAAGCTGGAAGAAACGAGCCCGGCTGCTGCAGGCGGGGGAACAACGCCCTGTGATAGAGGCTAACCGCCCGCCCCTTTAGGAGAAAAGCATATCAAAAGCAGCTCCAAGGCCAAGTTCGATTTCCCCCACCCTGCGGGGGGTCAGTCGTCCATGCAAAAGATGAGCTCACCGGCGATGTTGAGGCCCACCTCAGAGTCTTTGAGAGGGGGCGCAGCAGGGAAATTACCCGTGCCTCGTGGGCTGAGGGGAGTGGCGCCTTTTTCTACAGGGGAGCCACAGAAAGCATACTTTTGAGCTCAACGAAAAATCCCCCGGCTACGCTAATTAAAGGACGAGATCCAAACACCTTGGGGGTGCCACCCTGTCGGGGCCGTGGGTTTTTAATTGGGCTTATTCTACCCGGGTGCCAGGCGCTCCCAGATGTACGACCTGATCCACCCGGGGGAAAGGGAATGGCTACAACCGGGAGGGTCTAGGGACACCCCGAGGGTTAGAAAAGGGGGCCCCCGACAAGTTTACCCGCTGTCTGCCCTGAGATCCAGCGCGGGGTTTGGGGAAAAGGTGACCCCATGGATGAAGAGCACCTCTTTAAACCTCGTTAAAGGGTATGCGGTTTACAGAGGACTTGTACAGGATGTCCCTCCGGGACGCCCCAATCCCGGGGAACAAAAAATCGTTCGGGAAATCCCCGGAAAGGGCTGCCCCAAAATTCCCAGGGGGGGGGAAAAATTTTTCCCAAAGGGTGGTAGCCCCGGGGGGGACCCCGGGGGAGGAAAGGAAAATCCCCAAAGGATGGACGGCCCGGGCCCGTGTAGCTCTGGGGGAAAACCGGGGTTTGCATGCTGTTTTAGCCGGGTTCATGGACCTGGAATAGGGGCCGCAAATCCCCCCTTACCCCCAGGGGCCAATGGGGGGGTGATTTCAACTGGGGCCGGAGGTCATTATTGCCCGCCCCGTTTTTTTCTGCAGGGACTGGGGACAGGAGGGTTTTACCCAACCTGTGTAGCAATAAGGTCAACGGCCCCCCTGTAAATGCTTTTTTGGGGACTTGGGGAGCCGGTAACCTTGGTGCTTTTGCCAGTTGTTTAAACCCCACACCCCTCACTGGACATGAAAATAGGATTTCCCCAGGGCTCCATGGTGAACCAAGGATTTTTACTACTCCCGGTAAAAAACTAGAGACCCATGTGGGGTCGTTCCCAAAAATTTGGGGGGGGTTGGTACGGTCCCTAATTGCACACCGCGTTTGGGGAAAGGACTTCCCTTATTCGGGGAAATTTTTGGCACCTTTCATGTACCCCCAAAGGTTAAACGAAATTTATTGCTGTGTCTCCTTTAAACCCTGACCCCCTTTAAACCCGGGAGGTTTCTTTTTCAGGCGGGTGGGGATGCCCCAGAGGTGGTGAAACCCTTTCCCTAGAGGGGCTTCCCGGTGAGAGTGAGGACCGGGGAAGAGGAGGTTGTTTTATTGCCTGCCCTGGAGGTCCCCCCGTGAAAATTTTGGGAAAAACCCCCCAGTTTAGAGATCCCATTTAGTGAGAGCCGGGGAAAAACGTTAAGGTGGGAAATGGAGGCCCCAATACCCGGGGGCCGAACAGGTTTCCACCATGGAAAGTAACCAAGAGCGTATATCAAGTCGTTTAAAAAGTCGGGGGGAGGTGGGGGGAACAGTTGGGTGGTCCCCCACCCCGTATCAAAGAATGGTTTTGGGGACCGTGCACACACGAACGGGGCTGGGGGGGTTCACTTGGGGAAACCCGAAAAATACCAAGGAGGCACTCCAAGTTTTTTTTTTGTCAGGGGGTCCATGTTGAGGTTTTAAAAGGTATTGTGAGCCCCCGCCGGAGTGTTTAGTTAAACAGCTCCCCTGTGCCTTTTGTCCCCTTGTTCGTTTTTCCCTTTTTTAAGGGGGTCCCATTTTTAGAGGGTGGCCATGGATTGGTCGGGTCCTAGTTAAAATCGCCAGGGGTCAAAAATACAATTTTTGGGGGGTGTTTGATTACGCCCCGGGGTTACCCAAAAGGCAGTTCCTTTTCGAAATACCTGTCCAAAAGGGATTGGGAAAGGAACTTTTTCAGATGGTTTTTTTCCCCTACTGGTATTTCCGAAGGAAAAACCTTACGATCAAGGAAAATCCCTTTATGTCAAAAAAATCATGAAGGGAGTTTTGTTAAAAATATTTTGTATTAAGCAAATTGGAACATCGGTATACCCCCCCACGACCCCAAAGGCCCCTTTTTGAGAGGGTTAACAAGACACTTAAAAAATATTTCTTTAAAAAAGTGGGGCAGTAAGGATGGGAAGGAATGGGAATGTCTGCTGCCCTATCTAATTTTTTTTCTGTGCGTTTAAGTCCACAGTCGCCCGGATTTTTCTCCATTTGAAATTTGGTTATGGTAGACGACCAGGGGGCTCCTGGATTTTGAAAAGGAGGGCTTGGGGGCCCCGAGTCCACCCCTTACAGAAGTGTTATTGAAACATTTTCCCTAATGCAGGGGGGGGGGGGGCCGGGGGGGGGAAATTTCTGGGGGTTTATGCCCATTGTGAGGGGGGAAAAATCTACAGCAGGCACAAGAAGCCCAAAGCAAAGGGGGTATAACCCGGGCGCCCCAAAGGGGAGGAACTTCCAAAACCCCCCGGGTCGGGTTTTTTGTATTGGTGCCCACGCTAGAAAGTAGGTTCCTGGCGAAAAGGGGAGGGGCTTTATTTAAAAAAATCAAAAGGGGGGGAAAGGGTTTAAAATTATAAAAATGTCCCCGCCCGGGTTTGACTTAAACACGAACAACTATACCTTTGGAAATCCAATTTTTGCCATGGAACGATTTGAGAGGGCCCTAGCTGCGGTTGCACCCCCTGCGTGTCATTCCGAGGTCTCGGGTCCCGGGAAACCCCTTTTCCAAATCCCAGACACAGGAGGGGCCAGGAGTTTGTGCAAAGCAATTCTGATTTTATTTTCAGGGAAAAAACCCGGACGTACGAATGTTTATCAAAAATGGGCATTGTAAAAGGATCCAGGGGTAAAATTTCAAATTTTAACCGTACCGGGTCCCAGAAAAATTTGAGACGAGCTATATCCCAGGAAATCCCGAAAAAAGTTTGGGTCTCAGGGTTTTTTGAGGAGTCCAGAAGCGTTTGGGCCCGCCCAATTTTTGCTGATACCAAAAACCCGATGGCTCTATACGCTTCCGCCAAAAGTTTTTTAAAAATTAAAACGAAGTGTCAAAATTTGAAGCCCACCCATGCCCCGGGTTTGATGAGCTAATTGAGAGGCTAGGTCATGCCCGGTACTTCTCCACCCTAGACCTAATAAGGGCTACTGGCAGGTTCCCCTTACTGATAGAGCTAAAGAGAAGACAGCCTTTGCCACACCGGATGGCATGTACCAGTATAACTGCTTACTTTTTGGTTTGCATGGGGCTCCGGCAACCTTTCAACGGTTGATGAATGTTGTCCTCAAGCCCCATCGTCGGTATGCGTCAGCATAGCTGGACAACATCATTATATTTAGTGAGTACTGGGAAAGCCACCTACCCAAGGTACAGGCCGTGCTTAATTCCCTGAGAGCAGCAGGACTAACAGCGAATCATAAGAAGTGCGCCTTAGGTTTGGAGGAAGCCCGCTCCTTGGGGTACGTGATCGGAAGGGGTATTATAAAACCCCAAATAAATAAAGTGCAAGCTATCCAGGAATGGCCACATCCCAAAACAAAAAGGCAGGTGAGAGCCTTTCTAGGTATTGTGGGTTACTACTGGCGATTTATTCAGAACTTCGCTAGTATAGCGGCACCTCTGACGGATCTAACACGGCACAGTAAGTCTGTCATGGTTACTTGGAACCCAGAGGCAGAGAGGGCATTCCAGGTATTAAAACTGGCTCTCTGTGACACGCCAGTACTAATCACTCCCAACTTTAAAAAGGAGTTCATCGTGCAGACGGATGTGTCTGATGTGGGACTGGGTGCAGTGCTTTCCCAGGAGATAGATGGAGAGGAGCATCCTGTCACCTACCTAAGTAGGAAGCTCATCCCTGCTGAGAAAAACTGCAGCATTTTGAGCGAGAGTGCTTGGCCATTAAATGGGCCCTCGAGTCCTTTAAATATTATGTAAATATTATTTGTTGGGTCGACACTTGCGATTAATCAAAAATCACTTCCGTTAACTTGGATGTGTCAGGCAAAGGAAATGAACGCAAGGGTCACAAGGTGGTTCCTTACCTTACAAAATTTAAAATTTACAGTGGAGCACAGAGCAGGGAGGTTGCAGGGTAATGCTGATGCTCTTTCCAGAACGCACTGTATGGTGGCCAAATGTGTCCGACCCCACAGGCTCGAACAGAGGGGGAGGGTATGTGAGAAGGTGACAGGCGGTGTAGCCGAGGGAAGGTATTTTTTCCCTAGGGTACTATCTTATGTGGCTTTAGGAAGCCTATGGACCAATGCGTGTCACCGAGAGGCCTGGGCTCGGTGAAGGAAGGCCGACAGTTTAGGTGTCAGTAACACTATGTTACTGACACAGTGTTAGTATAGCGGTTCCAGTCCGCTTAGTCTGGGCCGGCTTTTCCTTGAGTGGTTAAAGAGCAGGGTGGGTGGCCATTCCCACGTACCAGGTGAGGCTGGTTGTCACGGGTGGACCTGCGACTCCCGTCCCGGGTCGCAGGCACACCTGTGGTCCCTGCACAAGCGGCGCCGCCGCCAGCATGTCGGGCAGAGGGCACGCTCACCCTGCCGGCCGGGTCCCCTCCTACTTACCCGGCCGCGCTCCTGCTGCAGCTCCTGTCTCCCGACGCGCGCGTCCCCGCTCTGTGAAATTTAAAGGGCCAGTGCACCGGTAATTGGGTATTGCCGGTCACTGCCCTTATTTAAATTGCCCTTCCCTGGCCCCTTTTTGCCCGGTCTTTAGTGCCTTTTTGCCTAAAAGAGAAAGTGTTCCCAAAGGCCCTTTTTCGATTTTTTGGGGGTTAAAAGTTCCTTTGCTTCCCTTCCCCCGACCGCTTCTTGCCCCCTGCCCTGACCCCTTTTGCCTGTCCCCCGGCCCCCGACCCTAGCCGCCCTTTCCTTTACCCCCCTGCCCGTCCCCCCCCCATTTCCCAAATGCCTGGGCGATTTTGCACCACGCTAAATTTGGCCCGCCTCCGCAAGCAAGGGCACGTTTAGGGGGAGCTAACCCCGGTAAAAATTCCCCCCCGCAGCCCTTTTCGGGGGCTCTAGTGAAAACCGGGACCTACTTAGTTTCCGCTCCCTGGCCGGGGGGTTAAACCCTCGCTTGCGGCGTCCAGAGGATCCACTAAACTATCCGTGACCGTAAGATCGGCCCTGGGGTCCCGCCCGGGTTTCCTCTGCGCCCCGCTGACCTCACCCCCCCCATTGTGGCTCAAACCGTCGAAAAAGATCGCCAGGGAAGCCCCGCAAATCAGCCTCTCTCCCCCATGAAGCAAAGTTCCTGGGCCCCCAGCAAAACAGCAACCCGCTCCCGCTGCTCCCTTTGGTTCCAGTTCCCCACCCGGCTCCCTCTGCCCTGCCATCCCAAATTTAATGGGGACTCCAAGGGCCCGCAGGGGCTTTATCACTCAAAGTTTCCCTTTAAAATCGAATTAAAGGGCAACCAATTTTTCCCACCGAAAGGTCAAAGGTGGCGTTCGTGCTCAGCCCCTTTACCGTTAAAGCCCCGGCCTGGGGGTACCCCCCCCCTGAGGGCAGGGACGACCCAAACACGGCCCAAACTTGCTACATTCCTCACCGAGTTCAGGGAAATTTTTTTTCGGGGTACCTTGGGCCCCCGCTTCTTTTTGCCGAGGCCCCCTTGTAAAACCCCCCGCCCCAAAGGGGGCCTTTGTAGGCCAAAATATTTCGTTAAAGGTTTTTCCCCACTTTGGCTTTTCCCCAAATTTTCCTTTGGGAAAGAAATGGCATTGGACTGCCACCTTAAGAAAAAGGGCCCCTCCAGCCCATCAGGGGGGTGAAAACCCGTCCCGGCCCGGGGGGCCTCCCCTTTTTCCTTGAGTGGGCCTTATCTCCCTGGCCACTCGGATTTTGAAAATCCATTTTCGGAAAATCCAGGAGGAACTCCGGCAAGAAAAGAAGGAGGCCAGAACCCCCCCGTTCCCTCGTCGGCCCAGTATTCAAAGGGGCCCCCACAGTTGCCCCCTCCGCCAGTGCCCAGGGGGGCCATGGGTTTGGGCGAGCCCACCTGTCTGCGCCAGAGCCCAAAAACAAGAAGTTAGGAGAAACTTTGCTGTTTTGTGGCAGTTTCAGCCCCCCTTTTCCCCAGATCCCGCCCACTGCACCCCCCAGGTCCCGGGGGAAAGGGGGCACCTAGGGTACGAAAGGGGAGGGTTTCCCCAGGCGAGGGTAAGTCCTTCTTTCCCCGCTGGGAAAATGCCCCGTGACGCGGGACGGGGTTTTTTTCCCTTTTACGTTGCCCGCCTTTCTGGAAATTCCCGGGCAGCTGGAAAATTTTTTTTGGGCGCTACCCTGGTGTCCCAGAAAAATTCACTGTGATCTGCCGAAGGGGGGCCCCCCAATCATTCCTCCGTCAGTGGTTTTGGGGGATTTCAAGGATCCCTTTTTGGGTTCCCCACTGAAGGGCCCCTGTTCCTACGAGTAGGGGGTTTTGCACAAGGAGAGACTTGTGTTTTCCCTATACCCCCTTCTTCCCCCGCCCATTTTTTCCCGGGGGCTCCCGGGGCTTGCCCTTTTTGCCCCCCCCCCCCGTGCACCCCCCCCCAGGGCCCGGGAAAAAGGGAAATCTTTGGGTTTGGGGGTTTGGGAAAATGTCAGACTTGGGTTTTTTGGTGGCCCCGCCCGGGTCTTACCGTTTCCTGTGTCGTTTAAACCTTTTGATGGGGGCCCTTTCCCGGCACCATTCAAGCCCTTTTCAGTTTTTCCTTTCGAGAAGCAAGCTTTGGGCATTTTTCCGGCCCCCTCGGCCATATGACTTTCCCATTGATCTTTTTGCTGGGAAGTTCCCTCCCCGGGGCAGGGTTTTACCCCCCCGTCGGGTATGAGACCTTGGCCTTTTGTCAAAACATATCAAGTTGGGAAACTCCCCGAAAGGGGTTTTTTCGCAAAATCCTCCCTTCCAGCTGTGGTGGGGGTTTTTTCTTCGTGGCTAAAAAAGGCGGTACCCTACCCTCCTTGCATAGATATCGAGGCCCTCAACCCAAAATCACGGGGGAAAAAAACCGCTAACCTTTGCCCCCGATCACGGAGTTTTTTTTCCGGCCGAGGAGCCAAGTTTTTTTACTAAACTGGGCCCGCCGGGGGGCTTATAACCTCATTTCGGGGGTATGTGAGGGCGATGAATGGAAAAAGGGCCCCCTTAAAAAACTTTGAGTACCCGGGCACGCCCTTTGGGCCCCTGCAATGCCCCCGGGCCCTCTTTCAAGAATTTGTCAATGACATTTCGGGGTTGCCCTGTACACGTGCATGGTTTTTCCCCCTAACGACTTTGGGTTCCCCCCCGACCGTGGTCCATCAATTCCTACGACAGGTCCTCAGACGTCAAGGCCAACCGCCTCTTTCCCAAGCTCGAAAAGTGTTTTCCCCGGGCAAGTCTACCATTCCTGGGCTACATCATTTCCAAAGGGGGCCTGCAATGGACCCCGATAATTTGTCTGCCATCCTACAGTGGCCCGCGCCCGGGGGGTCTCCGACCCCTGAAAAGATTCCTGGGGTTCGCCAACTACTACAGGGAATGTATACCCACATTTTCCTGGCGGGATCTCCCTAGTGGCATTGACAAAAAAAGAAAAGCCAATCCCAAAAATTTTTGGCCCCAGCGGGAGAGGAATCCTTCACGAAGTTAAAATTGCCTTGGGCCCCTGCGCTGGGCTTCCCGACCCGATACAGAAAGCCATTTTTTTCCCCGAGGTCGACGCCTCCTCGGTGGGGGCCGGAGCCGTACCTTTCCCAGAAAAGGGCCCCCAAAGGGGAAGACCCCCCTTGTGGTTTTTCTTAAAAATTTTTTTCCCCCTGCAGAAAGAAATTACTCTATCGGCGACCGGGGGTTTTTTCTGGCCCTCAAGCTGGCTCTGGAGGAGTGGCGTATCTTTTGGAGGGGGCTCTTCACCCAGTCGCATTTATACCCCACCACCAAAAAAATTTTTATATCTCCAGACGCCAAAACTTAAATCCACGCCAGGCTCGTTTGGGCCCTTTTTTTTTTCCCGGTTTTTATTTTTTTCATTTATTTTCGCCCCTGCAAACAATGTCAAGGCCGACGCTCTCCCCCGTGATTCGGATGTTTTTGGGGATCCCACCCCAGGCAATTTTCCCCTCCAGAATTCACCTCCTCTCGCCAGCCTGTAAAACCCCAAAAACAATTCCCCGGGCAAGAATCGTTTCCCCACCTTCGGGAAGAAATTTCTGGAGTCATTGCTCCCTATGGCGGGGCACCCAGGAGTGCAAGGGCCTGCTCCCTCATCTCCTTTTTTTCCGGTGGGCCGGGTCTAGACCGGATGTTCGTGATTCGTGGATTGCGCTTCCTGTGCCGAAACAAGTCCCCTGTCTCAACCGGGAGGTCTGCTCCTTCCACAACCTAACCCACCCTTTCCTTTGACCCCTGTGGCCAGGATTTTTTTCACGATTCCCTCCCCCTTTCCTCTGGGGAACACCGTGCGGGTGGTTTCTGACCGGTTTCAAAAAGTCTCACTTTATTCCTCTGCCGGGTCTCCCCAGCCCCCCGCCTTGCCACTATTTTTTCTACAAATTTTCCCTGCATGGGGCTTCCGGGAGCACAAAGTGTCGGAGGGGCATCCAATTTGTCTCCCGTACTGGCGCCCCCCTGCAACCAACTACAAGTGAAACTGAACTTTTCCCCTTTTTGGCCTACCAACCCCCTCCCAAAGGGGAGGGGAAGGGGAAAAGTTAAAACCAGACCCTAGGCGCTACCTCGCCATTTTGTCTTCCCGCGCCGGGTGTTTGGTCCATTTTTTGGCCCTGGGGCCCCGATTTTCCTATAACCCCCCTTGGACTCGGAGTCTGCCGGAGCTGCTCCTTCTTTTTTTTTGTTACGGGCACCCCCTCGCCCACCCCTCCCCCTTTCTGTGCCCTCTGGGGGTCCCTGCCATGGAGGAGGGGGTCCAGGGACCCTACAGCTATCAGAAAAAAAACCACCATTCTCTACTCCGGGCTTCTCCCATCCCAAAGGGAAACAAGCGACAAAAAGCGAAGACCCCCCCGTTTTTCTCTCCGGGGTGAAAAGGGTTGGTTTTCGGCAAAAAAATTTTTTAAAAGGGTCCCCAGCTATAAGCTGGGTCCCCTTTTCCCGGGTCCATTCGAGGTGCTTAAGTGCTTAATCCAGTGGCATACAAGCCCCGCCTTCCTCCCACTATGAGGGTCCCGAACTCCCTCCATTCCCTTCTAAAAAACCGTTCACCTAAATCGCTTCTCCGATATTTCCCTCCCCACTCCTGGGGGGCCGATGCCCCCGTGTCTTTATGGAAAAGGAGTTTTTAGCATGAAGACTTCAAAAGGGAAGCTTTTTTTCTCTTTGACTGGAAGGGGTTCGGGGCCCGAAGAGGGTCCGGGGACCCAGGGGACAATTTTTCTGGACCAACATCTTAAAGGGTTCCTTGGCCAGAAAGAGGGGAAGGCAAAGGGGGGGTATTGTCACAGGTGGGCCTGGACCCCCGCCCCCGGTGCGGCAAAACCCGTGTCCCCGCACGAGGGGCCCCGCCCCCCAAATTTCTTGGGTGGAAACGCTCACTCCCCCAGCCGGGTCCCCCTCCTACTTACCGGGCCCGGCGCTCCGGTGCAGCTCCTTTGTTTTTCCCCCAAAGGCCGGCCCCCCCCTATTGCGCGCGCCCTCTGTGAAATTTAAAAGGCCATGGACCGGGGAAATTTTGGGTTTGCCGGAAATGCCTTTATTTAAGTTTCCTGAGTCTTGTTCCCGGGTTTTTTAGTGCCATTTAGCCTATAGAAAAACTTCCAACCCCTTGTTCTGATTTATGTTACCGTACCTTTGCTTCCGTTCCTCGACCACTCATCTTGGGCCCCTCCCTGACCTTCTCCTGTCCACGACCATGAACCATACCCCCCTGTCCCCCACCTCCTGCCTGTCCCCCCCTACGAGCCCGCCTGACATTCTGCACCACCTACACCTCGGCTGCCCCGCAAGCAAGTCACTCAGGATAGCGACCCCCCGGTGACTCCCACCGCAGCAATCCTTCCCCCCTTTGCGGCGGGGCCCAGTGAAAACCAGGACCCACCTAATTCCACCCCTGGGTGGGTTACCCCATCGCTTGCGGCGGTCCAAAAGGGTCCCCTATCTCCGGCCGTGACACTGGTATTAGGCCTATAAAGCCTGGGCCTGCAAGACAAGAAAAGGAAAAGCTTGTTAGGTAGAGCTCGCCCAGCAGGGATTTTTGTTTGTTTTTTGGCCCGACTTTAAGGCCTTGTGTTTTGTTTTCCTGCAAATAAACCCAGGCAGCACCTGGACTTGAACTTTTACTTTTGTGTCACTGTATTGGTCTGTTGAAGCCCCTGCTGTCTACCTGTTCGTGACGCTAACCCCCACAATAGATAGATAGATAAATAGATAGATAGATAGATAGATAGATAGATAGATAGATAGATAGATAGATAGATAGATAGATAGATAGATAGATAGATAGATACCATTATGAGATCTTCTAAACCGACGGAAAAACCAGGAAATAAGGAAAGTCTAAAATTTTATATACTGTGTGCATATATATATTTTTTATATATATATATATAATATATATATATATATATACATATATATATATATATATATATATGAATATATATATATGTATATATACACACACACACACACACCCAGTATATAGAATTGTAGTCTTTCCTTATTTTCTGTTTTTTCCGTGGGCTAAGCAGATCTCATAATGGTATTAGTATATTTGGTTTTCCACCCCATGCAGTATTTATGTGCTTTTTTAACGTATAGGTTGATATAATGCTTGAAAGGTGTTGCCAAGAAATTCTGTTTACATGTGGTAATATTACAGAAATTGCTAGTTATTGTTTTATGCAAAGACTTAAAGGGGTTGTCTCATCTGATAATTTCATAGAATGCATGAATGAAATAATGCTGCTTTGCTCTGTCACTTCCTGATCAAACTGTCTGTAATTAGCATATGAGCTCCATGTATTCAGACTTTATTATGTTTATTATTATGTTTATTAGTCTAGATTAGATAAATTACCTTCTACCAGGACAGGAGAAGCTGCTGAGCTTAAGTAAACAGTAGTAATTACTGTCTTTTGTCTGAAAGATCAGATAACACACAAGCTTTGACACTGCAGGTCCTGACCTGTGTGATGACCTGAATCCCTGCTATCAGGTAGAACAAACATCAGGGGAGAAGAAGTACACAGGTTGGTCACTTGGGAAACTAGAGAGAGCTCAGAAGGTGATAAAATCACTTGTAGCTCCTTAACAAAAAAAAATGAACAAAGCAATATATTTGGAAAACGCCTTAATTTAGTGTTCCCTACATGTTGAAAGCTAATCTTTGTAGTAAGACAACCACTTTAACTAATATAGCACCTTTTCCTAGGTATGGACATTTCTATATAGTGCCTACCCTACTTGAATTTCGATGCTTATGACCAAAAGTGCCTTTTCAGAATTGTTCACTAAGGACTGTAAAAAGTGAATTGCCTGTTTGGGTCCTTGTTTTATTTATCTCACCAAATGCACGTCAGAGACTACTATGGACATTTGCCTAAATTGCCTAGAGACTAGCGGTTAGCGATTCGGCCAATAATCTGCATCGAGTAGATTTCAGATTATTTTGAACCATCTCCCCTACTGTCGATCCTCGATGTCGATTAATCTCCGATTCGCAGTAAAGTCTATAGGAGAGGAACACCAGCTTCATTTTTATACCCAAACAGGCGAGGTGAAGCTTGAATTAACATTCACAACAGTAAACTGGATACGTGCTACGTCTTAGGCAAGACAATTAGACTACAAGAGTCACAGAAAAAAATTCACAGCCTAAAATAATCCATTCTGTTTTACTGGCTAACCGAAAACATAAGGACGGTGTAGCCATAGCAGGTACAGCGGTAGCAGAAGCTACAAGGCCCATTTGACATAAAACAAGACAACGATATTGGAAATGGCACATAGTAACTGGCAGGAGACCCCCATCACTTTTTTGCACCAAGGACCAACAACTTGTCATATATGTGGTGTGTGGTATACCAATGCATGCTTTTTCACATTGTAGATTCTGGCAGTATTGCCATGAATGATAGCATTTAGGTGGCATGCCTTTTTCAATGGTGCCCATACCCTTAATTTGCACAATGTCGCCCTTCTTGTAGATGCGCATGTATATTGACATAGGCAGAGCGCCACTGACCAGAGTACTGCCCTATTTGCACCCCTGGCACACATATCACAATAGCCTGACTCGAAAACCAGCAGAAATGACCTTTTCAACACTCAATAAGAGAGTGAAATTAGCAGCAAGAAATGAGTATTTGAAACAAGATTTATTTGAATAGACCCGTGAATATCGCTGTCTTTTCCAGCTGCTTGACCCCAAAACCAGCAAAAATGACCTTTTCAACACTCAATAAACGTAGCCAGAATAAAATGTTTTTTTTTTAAAAACATTTTTGGGAATAGGATCTGGATTATAGCTTGTTTTTGACAACAGCATGCCCCCAAAAATGACCTTTCGGACAATGTTGACAATTGTGAAGAACAAATGCCTGTTAGAAACCACATTTTTTACAATAGGACCTATAATATAGCTGGTTTTGGACAGCTCCAGGACCCCAAAAATTAGAAAAATGACCTCTCGGCCACTGTTAAAAATTATGAGGAAGAAATGCCACTTAGAAACCACATTTTTGTACCAAAGGACCTGGATTATAGCTGTTTTTCACAGCACCATAACCTAAAAAATTAGCAAAATGACCTCTTGGCCATTGTTAAAAATTGTGAAGAAGAAATGCCAGTTAGAATTTGATCTAAATCTTTTAAAATAAAATTTCCCCAGATATTTTCAAAAACCCCCCTTTTTAAACCCCTGGAGGTTCAAGATCTGAAAAAATGGGGCCCACCCAGAAAAATCACAAATTTGTTTTGGAGAAAGGGGAATTTTGTGCGGCTATATGTTTTTTAAAACCACCTTTAGCCCCGGGTCACCCGTGTGGTTAAAGTCTTTTTTCCCTTTGTAAACGGCATCCTAAAATTTTTGATGTGAAAACGATATTTGGGAGGATTTTCTGAAAAAATTCATTTAAAAAGAGACTTTTCTTATTTTCTGATGGTTTGCAGAAGGGGCCCTGAGAGCCCCTTATAAAATCAAAAAAAAGGAAAAGGCGTGCTGACAAACTTTTCCCGGGGGCCCCAAGGAAAAACACCTGTAAAACCCATAGGGGACACAGGGAAATCTTTTAAAAAGGAGGGAAAAAGGAAGGACTTGATTGAAAACCCTGCGGGAAAAAACTCCCAAGAATAACCAATTTTGACAACCCAAAAACAGAAAATTTTTTAAATCTTCACGGCTCTTTCCCCCCCCCCATATGAGGCCCATTTTTAAATAGTCTAAATGAATTTTTCCAAAATTAAAGGTCATTTTTGGTTGAAAAAGAAAAGCATAAATTTGGTATTTTTTTAATGAAAACTCCAAAACGCGATTCACCAAAAAATGTTTGGTTGCTCCCAATAATTTTTCAGAAAAATCCCCACGGGGCCCTATTTTTTAATTTTTAAGAGAGACATTGCTGCTTCCATCCACCCCTGGTCTGTCAGCACTCTTCAACAGGCTTTTTTGGCCCCTTTTAAATTAGGGTCAGGTTGATGACGGGGATGGCAAAAAATAACCTTGCAGTTTGGCCGGGAACATGAAATTAAATTTTGGCCCCTTTCAAAGCGTTTTAAAAGGGTTGGACAACCTTGTAAAGTAAACCCAAATAAGATCCATTTTTAAACAAGAGAGTCAAACCAAAAATTTTGGGGTTTCCCCTTTGGAGGGAGACAACAGGGCGGGAAAAGGGCCCCAAAAAGGTCCCCCAAAGAAAATCTCATGAATTTATTCAAAGGAAAAAACCCTCAAAATTTTGATACGGGGCGAAGTGGTTAAATAAGTTTTAAAAAAAGGGAAAATCAGGTAGACCCCCCAAGTTTCCTCTTTTAACCAGACGGGGAAAGAACCGAATGAAAAAATTTTGGAATTCCCCTACGAAACCATTTTCAGTTGCATAAAATTGTAATGTTAAATCCCTAATTCTTTTCCCCAATATTTTTTTATTTGGTAAAAATAGAGAGGAATTTGATTTAAAAAGGGGGGCAAGAAAAAAATGTTTTCCCTGTGATACAGAAGTTTTGAATGGTTCCCTTTTTTTTTTGTTACTTTGTTTTTGATTTTTTGTACTCAATTATATTATTTAGTAAAAGATAGTAAACCCTTGGAAAGGAAAAAAAGGGCTTTGTCCTCACTAAAACCTTTGGGGGGTGGCTTTTTTAAAAAACTCCCCAAGGATGAGGCAGGGGGGGTTTTTTTTTCACCTGCCCCCATTTTCCCTCGAGGCTAACACCTGAGGTCCACACCGCTGCTTTTTAAAAACCCCCAGGGCGCCATTTCCCAAACTGTGAAAGGGCTTTTACATTGTGGCTGCTGTCAAAAGCGGGACCCTTTTGGAGGGGGGAATTCCAGCGTGTTGCCCCCGTAAACAATAGACATTTGCCCGGGGGGCCCAAGGGCTGCGCTGTAACCACCCCAAGCCGGGACGAAGCCGGGTGGGGAACCACCGGAAGCGGGGAGCAAAGCCCTCGACCCTTTTTTCAGCAGGCAGAAAAAGACCCTGGTACCCCTTTTTAAAATTTTTTTCCGGGACGATGGGGTTTAAAGCCCTTTTTGTGCCAAAGGAAAAGGATGGGGATCCCTACCGATTTTGGGGCGGCCGGGGAGTTTTTGCCCGTTTCCCCCCCAAAACCCCCTTGCCTGAACCGGGTTTCCCTTGTCACCCAGCCATTTGCTCAAAGGTTTTGTTTTTTTGCGCAAAAGCTGTCCATAGCACCTTGACCTTGTGTTGGACAGTCTCCAAGAAACAATTTTTTCAACATTGCCTGGTTTCTCTTTGCACTGATGCTACCGTGCAAGAAACTTGCACCATCCCTCCCGGTTTTGAAGAGCTTTATGTTTGGGGCCCCTGAAGCCACAGCACCCCCCCAAGAGACATTCCCCCCCAAACTAAATCAGGGGAGCTGCCCACAGAGTTTGTAGGGGCCTTTTGAACCGTCCCCTTATCCCCCACACTTTTTAAAGTTTATTAATTTAAAAACAAAATGCTCCCTGGGGACAAGTTTTTTAAAAATTTATCTATCATTTAAGCTAGTTTAGATCAATTAAATGACTTTATTTCAACATGGATACCACATAGACATCTTGAAAAAAATTTTACTAAAAAAAAGCACAAAATTTTTTTCCAAAAAAAAGTTTTTTGTTTTGACAGCAATAAAGGAAAAAAAAATTTTTGTGGGAGTTCCCATTACCCTTTAAATGAACCCCATTGTTCAATTTCCCAATTTTTGATGAGGATTGACAACACTGGGAGTCCCCTTTTAATTTTGTAACGCATTTTTTTTTCTTTAGTCACAAACACAAATATTTTTTTTTTGAAGAAGTTCACCTTCCCGCTTTCACACAAACTAGGGGCGTTTTTAAATGTTTCCCTTTCCTCCCTTTTTTTTCCCGGGATGATAATTTTACAAAAACATTGGCTTTTAGATTTTAAAGCTTATTTGCTTTGGGATCCTTTGCTTGTTTGAAAATTTTTTGTTTTTTTTTAAAAAAGTGTTAAGGGGATTCGGGGCTATTTGAAATGGGCGATTTGTCGATAGTCGGGGCCACCCCTCGATAAGGTTTTTCGATAGTGAGCAAATCGATTATGACGATTTACCCTAAAAATTAAGGGGGAGGGAACAACACCTTCTTTTTTCACCCAAAAAAGGGTTTGGGGAAGTGGAATTAAAAATCCACAACATTTAAATGGGGTTTCGGCTACATCCCTTTGGGAACAGAAAAAAGGAAACTTTTCCCTAATAATTAGTTGGGGCATTAGGTAATTACTTTTATCGCACTTTAAAAAAAAGAACCAAAAAAAAGGAAAGGGGGTAAAAAAAACTTTTGTTCAATATTTAAAATTTTTTAAATTTTTACTTCACAATTTAAAAAATATTCGGGCCGAGCCCTTTAAATTTCTAAAACAAAAATAAATATTAGTGCCCAAAAAAAAAAATGGCCATTGATAAAAAAAAATAACTTAGACGATCAATTGGGGGGCTCCACACCCGGGGTAGATCGTTAAAGCACCGCCCCCAACAAGGGCGAACCCCCCAACCGGGTTAAAAAAGAGGCCCCAAACCCCAAAGACTCAATCCCTTTCCCTTTTCGGGGTAATCATACAAGTCCCCAAAAAGTTTTGAACCCCCCCACAAATCTCTTCAGGGGGCAAATGAAGTGATGTATATAATCTTTAAAAAAGGGGAAACAAAAAAAATTTAAAAATTGAGGGTATAAACAGATAAATCACCCCCCAAACTATCCGTCCCATTTAATTTTTATAAATGGGAGGGGTTTAAAATGTATCAAATTTTCTGCTTTTGGGGTATATATAGCCTTAAACATGGGGTAAAAAAACAAAGAGGGGGAGTTTAAAAATGCAGGGGCTATCCAAAACACCCCCCAGCCATGGGGGATTTAAAAACCCCCCAACCAGCACAAGCACATGTCATAAAAAAAAAGGGTAGTCGTTTCTTACCAAAAACAGAAATTGCATGGAAAGCAAGGTCCTAGACGTATGGTTCCCAAAAAACACACGGAAGGGCTATTTTTTGGCCCGCCCTTTTTTTTGAATGCCAAAAAGCAGCCTTAAATGTGACGGAAGGCGGATGTAATTTTAACCGTCGCCCTGGCAACCCCGGGGCACAAGGGCCTTTCTCCGTCCCCCCGTCACTTCCCCCCTTTAGGGCGCGAAAATAAAACCCGGCAATGACTTTCCCCCCCTGAGTGCTTTTGGGAAAGTGTACGTGCGCTATGTCCGGGGCAAAAAGTCCCCTTCCCCCCCACAAATTGCCGAGTGCTGAAGGCCACTTCCGTCCACCCCCGTAGTGCAAAAGCCGGGAAGTTTAAAATGGTCGAGCGCAGCACTTTTAAAAAATAATGGTTTTCACACGAACAACGGCCATTCAGAAGGGGCAAAGAAAAAATCTTTAAAATCGGGCCCCCCAAAGGAAAAAGAAAATAAAATGTAAAAAAAGGGCTTTTTTGGGGATCATCCTGATAGTGATTAGGATGAAAATTTGATAGACCCTAGATAGTAAGTTTTATGGGCACAAAGGTGCCCAGTGGGTATATTTAAAGACATAAATTTAAAAAATTTAAGAAGTACCCTTTTGTTTTTAAATTTTTATGGAGGGAAAAATTTGAAGAAGAGGGGTAGGGGACAATTTTTTGACTCCAAAATTTTAAGGGAAGTAAATAGAGTTTTCTAATAAAGTGTGGAAATTTAGAAAGACGGTCCCTTTCCCGTGAGTACAAACCCCAGACCTCTCTATTTCTTACCAAGTAAAAAAATAGCAAAAAAAATTTAGCTGTTTTATTGAGTCCCCCGTGGAAAATGTAGTTCCCTTTTTGTGGGAAATCCAAAAAGGGTTTTACTCCCAAGGGGAACCCTAAACAAAATTAAACCCTTTTCCTTTTTATTTGGGGTGGGGAAGATCAAATTTCCCTAACTTTGAGTTTCCTTAGAAAAACCCCCCTGTTGACTCCGATGGGTCCTGGGAATTTCGGAGTGTCCCCCTTTTTTTACCAAAAAGTTTAAAATAGGGGTTCCCCTAAACTCCTTCTAACTCCCGGGGGGTCTTTCCCAATAGTCCAGTCCCAAAAATGGACCCTCCCAATGCGGGGAGATCACTCCCCTTTTTGAACGACAGTTTTTTTGAAATGTTTTTTAAACCCTAAATGACTGTCCAGTTTTATACTCCTGAAAGTTTTTCCCGTTTCTAAAATGTGGACAGCCCATACACCCCTTCATTTATAGGGACCTTTGGCTGTCTATTTAGGGCCCCGTCGAGCACTTTGGGGGGGGTACAAAAATGCTTTTTTCACAAGAAAGATCTTGGAGAAATCTTTTCCCCTTTTTAAATGTGGGTGGGTGGTCCCCAAAAAACCCACCCTTTTTTCCTTGATGTCAGGATCCATTAAGGGATGTCCCCGTGGTTTTTTTTAATTTTCTTAAAGGACCCTTCCCTTAGAGGTACAATCCAAAAATTCCTTTAAATTTTTATGATTTCCCCGAGTCCCAAAAATCCTTTTTTCTTTTTAGGGGGCCAAAAGGCAATTTTTTTATTTCCCTGCGGGGGTGCAGAGGAATGATTCCTTGGTATCCCCCCCGGGTACCTCTTTTTCCCCCGAAAACTCTCCCCAAAATGTCTTTGGGCCCGATGAACAAATTTTATTTTTAGAAGGAAAAAATTACGACGCAATCTAAGAAATTTTCCTTTGGGGGTTTTCCCCTTTTTTCAAGAAAAAGGGGGGGTACTTCTCCAGGCAAAGGGGTGAATTTTCTTGCCGTCTCTTTGCCATAAAATTGGGGGTTTTCAATCTTCCATCAAAGGCCTTTTGGTTTCCCTCACATCTAGGAAAGCCCAATTTTGTGGGATCTATCTCATAGGTGAACTTGGGGGTCCAATACAGTTTTTTGGGGGTTTAAAAAATTTCATGAATCTATTAACTCCTCCCTTTTTTTTCCCCCCACAGGACAAAGATGTAAACAATATATCTTATTTAAGAATGCAAAAAGTTTTCGATGTTTTTTAAGGGGGGTTTATCGCCCCCAAAAACCCATGGGATCCCCCCCCAAACCCCCAAGAAAAATTTGCATTAAAATTGGGGCCCCAAAAAATTTTCCCATGGCGGTTTTCCCCTTTAATTGATGGTAAAATTTCCCCTTTTAAAAAAGAAAAAATTTTTTTTTTGAGAACAAACGTTAAGAATCCAACACAAATTTATTATGTAATTTAAATTGTTGAACCCCCCTCTAAGGAAAAATTCAGCTTTCCCTTAAAACCCCGTTCATGTGGAATAGAAGTATAGAGCGACTCCACATTTAATGCTTTCCCAAAAAGCAGTCTTTGGGTACCATTATGCCAAACAATTTTTCTAAAAAATCCATGGAAACCCTTGTGTAAAAACGGGTAGGGATTCTACAAAAGGTTTTTTAAAGGGGGCCCGGTCCTAGGTTTTAACCACAATTTTGTGTAAGGAAACCTTACCCGACACTAAAGGTTCCCCCCTTCCCAAAGGGTTTACAAACCTTAAAGGGATTTTTGGGGAGACCATAAAAATGTCGCTGTTTTGTTTTGGGAAAATTTTGGGGGTTTGGGGAAAATCCCAAAACAGGGGGAATTTATCAACTCGTTGGTTTTTTGCAGGGGTGATTGTAAACTCCCAATTTAAATTCCCCGTTTTTTACTCTTCTGATGGATCATTTTTTTAAGGATTTCAAAAACCCGGTGCGGGCAATAAATCTCTTTTCACATATCCCTATAATCTGTGGATTTTCCAAAATTTACCCTTTTTTTTCCCCCCCTTAACAGGGGTTTTAAATTTTAAAATATTTTAAGTTTTTTTTCTAATTTCATGATTTTCCTGTTTTTCCCCCAAAGTTTTCATTTGAGTATCCCTTTTGTTTTCGTGTTTTAAAGATCCTGGTGGGCTTGGGGGAAATTAAAAACCTATACAAGATATGTCTCCCTTAAAGGGGGGGATTTTCCCTTAAAATTTTTTTTAAATAGTTGGTAAAGGGGACCTTTTTTCCCTTTGTATGTTTTCATCTGCCCTCTATATAAAGTCCTTTACATTCCCTTTTAACTGTCCCCACCTATCCCCAGTTTTAAAACATTCAAAAGTTTGTTTTTCAGCGCATGATATTTTTGCCAAAAGCCCTTTTTTCCCCCCAAACAAATGTTTCATCCTTTTTTCCCGTTGAACAAAAATTTAAAATTTTCCCGTTGGAACGAAACGAAAGTCCCTTTTTTTTAGGGTGTTAATTTTGGGGTTTCCCCCTAAAGGGGTTTTTGAAAACCCAAATTTTCTATTTTTGGGGTTGGTCCCCTTAAATTTATACAGTTTTAAATTATTTTTTGGGGTTGAACGTACCCCCGATGGGGTTTTTGACGGGCTTAAAAAAAAGGCCCTTTTGTTGTTCCCCCCTACATTTATTGGGCCTTTTCCCCCGTCCCTTTTCTGTCCCCCGAGGGGTTAGGGGGCTGTCTATTTTTTTCCTTTTTTTCCCCCCAGGGCTTGGGGTCTGAAAAGTCAGTACATTGTGGAGGGTTGCGTCAGTAACTCTCCTGTCGTTTTTTAAAACCGAGGGAAAATATTTGCTTTTTTTTTTCTCTGAAGGCACCAAGATCTCTAATAAATTGCTTGTGTTTAAAGGGCTTTGAATGTTTTTGAAATTTTTTTATTTGGGGTTCGTAAAAGTTTTTCTTTAGTCACAAATTTTTGTCCCCTTTTCAAAAAGGCCCCTTCAGTTGGAAAATTTGTTCTTTCAATTTATTATTGGCCCCTTTTAGACTAGCCTTTCTTTTTGGTTTTAAAAGGGAAGCTTCATAACCGCAAAGAATTTGGGGGTTTCCCCCTTTTTTCCCCCTCTGAAACAAACTCAAAGGGCTTTGATGTTTAGTGGGGGAGTTAAAGATATTCTTAGGCCTCTTGGGGCTATCTGGTTTTTTGTATAGTTTTCCAAACTTTTTATTTCCCCGCCCGGGTGAGATTTGTTTTCCCCATAGGGGTTTTTTTCAGGGCCCCGAATCTACACTCAGAGGGGGGGGTTTTGTTTTTTATAAAATATTCCTTTTTGAAAATATTTCCCGCAAACTGTTAACCCTTGGGTCTACATTAAATAAATTGCCAAAAATCCTCCATGACCTATCGGCACAGCTGTCCCAGAAAAAAAGGGCTTTTTAAAAAAACCCAATAAATTTGTTGAAGGGGATTAGGTAAAATTTCCTCCATCGCAAAATAAAAAAGAAAAAACCAAAAAAAAGGGTGCCCCCTATGGGTACTTGTTTTGCAAATATAAAATTTAAATTTTTTTTCACAATTTAAAATAATATGCGGCTGAGCATTTAAAAACATAAATCAAAAAATACATATAAGTTTTCCAATAAAAAAATGGCGCATTTTAAAACTACTAACTTTGACGGTTTCCCGGGGGGGCTCCACCCCCGGTTTTAGACGTTTTGAGCACTCGCCCCGAAAATGGCGACCCCTAACCGGTATAGAGGGTTTTTCCCATAGACCCCAAGTCTTTCCTTACGTGTTTAAACATACAGAGGGCCCCAAACATTTTTGAACCCACCCCAGGCTCTTCAAAGGGGCAAAAAGAAGTGATGTATAAATCTAAAAAAGGAAACAAAAAAAATTCAAAGATTGAGGGTATAAAACGATGAAATACCCCCCAAACTAAACCTGTCCCAATTAGATATCTTTTTTAGTGCAGGGTTTAAAATGTATCAAATTTCTGCTGGGGGAAAAAAAAGCCCCTATCAAGTGTAAATACAACCCGGGGTGGTGTTCAAAATGCAGACCAAACCAATCACCTCCCCCGCCCTGCCCGGGTTCAAAAACCCCCCAAACACACAAGGGACATGTCCCTCAAAAAAAAGGGTAGTCTGTACTTCCAACACAGAAATTGCTTTGGGAAAGCAAGGTCAAAAGAGCGAAAGGTCCAAAAAGGGCACAGGAAAGGGGTTAGGGGGTGCCCCCCCTTTTGTTTTTTAAAAACACAAGCAGCCCCCTTTAAAAATACGGAAGGCGGATGTATTTTTAGCCCCGACGGGCCCAAACCCCGGGTAAAAATGCCCCGCCCCCGTCCCCCGTTTTTCCTTTGCCCCTTTGGGCGCGGGAAATCCCCGGGGAATGACTTCCCCCCCTGAAATGCGGAAATTTGTACGTGCGCTATGTCCGCGCGCAAAAGTCCCCTTCCCCCCCACAAATTGCCGAGTTCTGAACGGCCACTTTTCCCTCCCAATGTTTTAGGCAAAAAAACGGGGAAGTTAAAATGGGGCCCAAAGCCACTTTTAAAAAAAATAATTTTGGGACAGAACCAAAGGCCCCTTCAGAAGGGCAAAAGAAAAAAATCACAACTCGCGAAACCCCAATGGACAAAATAAAAAAGTAAAGATAGGTCTTGTTTGGCATCATTTCCCGATAGTGATAGGGGTTTAATTAGATAAAGACCCTAGATTGTAAGTATATGACCAATTGGGGCACAGTGAAAATATAATGACCCAAAAATTAAAAAATTTAGAAATACATGTGGGTTTAAATTTGTATGGAGGAATATTACTTCCCTGTCTTTTTTTACCCACAGCATGACCCTTAAACCTCATCACCCCCAAATTAAAAAATCCAGAAGGCAGTATTTTTGAACCATCATTTTTCCCTTTAAAAAAGGGCATTTTTAATATCCTGTCCCGGAACGCAGCAAAGACCCTAAAAACCTGAAAGCCCCACAGATTAAAAATGGCGGGAAAAAAAAGTAGCTTGAAACCACCTTTTTTAAGTTAAACCCTGGACTTTGACTGGGAACCCGTCCTGGCCCCGCATTATGACCAAAAACCCCCTGTCTAAACCCCCGGGGTTTAAAAAAGGGTCCCCGGAAAAAAGGGAAGTCTTTAAAACCACCATTTTATTTTGAACTGGACTTTGCCCAAACCCTGTCCGGGAAACCGAAAGCCATGCCCCTTTAAACCTGTTTTACCTACAGTTTAAAAAAAGTGCCAAAAAAAGGGTAGTTTTTTTACCCCCCCCCAACCCCCAAATTTTGTTTTGAATTTGGACATTTAAACAATCCCGGGTCCTGGCCCCGAAAGCATGCCCCTTTTAAAACCCCTGCCCCGGGACCCACGGGATTGAAAAGTGTGGGAAAAAAGTAGTTTTTTCAACCCCCTTTTTTATTTTAAAACGTACATTGACAAACCCTGTCCTGGGACCGCAGCATAAACCCTTAAAACCTGTCTGACCCACAGTTTTAAAAAAGGGGCCAAAAAAAAGAAAGTCTTTCAACCACCTTTTTAAAGTTAAACCCGGGACTTTAAACAAACCCTGCCCCCTGCCCCGCAAGAAAGCCCCTTTAAACCTGCTGCCCCACAGTTTAAAAAAGTCCGGGAAAAAAAGGATTCTTTAAACCACCTTTTTTAGTTAACTGGACTTGAAAAACCCCCTGCCCCTGGCCGAGCATAAACCCTTTAAAACCTGTCGACCCACTTTTTAAAAAGTCCCGGGAAAAAAGGATTTTTTAAACCACCTTTTAGTTAAACCCTGGAAAATTGCCCAAAACCCTGTCCGGGCCCCGGCAGCAGACCCTTAAACCGGGTCTGCCCCACAGTTTAAAAAAAAGTCCAAAAAAAAGGGTTTTTTCAACCACCTTTTTAGTTGAACGGACTTTGGGACTATACCGCCCCTGTGCCAAAAGCATGACCCGGGGCCGGATTTACAGGGGTGCGGTGAGAGCCCAGGCGGGCGTCCTTCACTATTAAACACGCGGGGTTTAAAAGGGCCCTATGACCAGAAAACGAAAACTGCCCGGGGCGAAGCAAATGCGGGAAACGGAAGGGTAAAGAACCCCAAACCCCCTTCCTCAGTAAAACGGGTAAAAGCCCTTTGGGTAGCGCTTCCCCCTTTCCTTGAGTTGGGCCCAAATTTGGACTTCACTTGGAAATACTGGGGGTTTAAAACGCTCCTGTTCCCCCCCAAGGTCCCCTTTTTTTTTTTAATTGGCATTTTTTTTCCTTCTTTTTACTCAACGGCTAGAGGAAATTGTCTCTGTCAGTTTTTTTTCTCTGTCCGGGCTCCATACTCCATGTCCTCTGAATAACCCCCAAGGGGGTCATGTTTCCTGTACCTCCCTTGTACAATTCAGGGGAAAAATTTTTTTTAAAACCCACTTTTTTTGTACCTCAAGTTTTTTTTAATTTTTTTAAATTTTTCTAAAAAAACACATTTTTAAAATGGGAGGGAATCCCCACCATTTCTTTTTTTTTCTCTTTTTAAAATTTTGTTTTTAAAGGGGTTTTGTCTAAATACAGGGGATTGAAACTATGTTAAAGAAATCTTGAAAAAACAAGTCATTTGCAATATTTTTTCCAAATTAACGGTGCCCGACCAAATTCCCTTTTTCCCGGGAAAAAGCACCATAAACCCTTTAAACCACTCTTGACAATTGTGAAGAACAAATGTCTTTGGGAAACAACATTTTTTTTATAAAAGGCCCTGTATATTGCTCCCTTTCAAAGCAGCATGACCCCCAAAAAAATTAAAAAAAATACCCTTTTCCCGGCCCCCGTTTAAAAATTGTGGGGGGAGAAATGCCCTTAGAAGCCCCAAAATTTTGTTTCCAAAGGACCATTTTAAAAATTTTCTGTATTTACAGCTACATGACCCCAAAAAATTTTTAAAAAATGACTTTTTCACCACCCATTTTAAAAAATTTTTGGGGAGAAAAAGCCACTTAAAAAAACATTTCGTTCCAAAGGGCCCTAATTAAAAACTGTATCTCACAGCAAAAAAAACCTCCCCAAAAAACCCTTGAAAAATTTCGAAAATTCTTTTGATAAAGTGAGGGAAATTTGGGAAACGGGTTTTTTCATGAAAAACCCCTTTGGTTTTCTTTAAAAAGTCTCCTCACAGCAAAACCCGCAAAATGAAAATGTTGGGAAAAGAAATAAAAATTGCAGTAAGAAATGATCAATTTTTTAAAAAAAATTTTTCAAAAGGAAACCCTTTTTTGGGTTTTAAGAGGAATTGAAAAAAACCGGGAACTAAACCCGGGGACCTCCCGGGAATTTTGGGGGGGGACAACATCAACAGAGATCCATGCCTGATTCATCTTGAAAAAAAATTTAAAAAGATCCACATTAAAGTGGGGAAAAACCGGATGGGGTTTGTATGTAATGACTTTCCCCCAGCGGGGCGGAAAAAGGGCCCTCAGATAAAGACCTTGCTGGCCTGGCAGGGCAACACCCCAAAACGTGACGAAACCAAACTTGGGGGCCCTTCGTCCCCCTTTTTTGGGTACCCCCGAATCTATTTGGGTCCGGGAAAACATACAAAAAAAAAACGGTGTTGAGACCCCAGATAGTCCCGGGACCCCTGATTTTTAAGCTGATTCTCTTTTTGTTTGATGGGTGCCCGGGAATTTCCCTGCGTTGGTGAGGGTGGGTAACAAAGATTTTCCAGGGGTCACTCATTAGGCTTTGCCACCTTTCCCTTTCTGCTGCCGGGTACTTTCCTTTCTTGGGACTCAACTGCTGTCCGTCGCTGATGTTTGTTTTCCAACCGGGGCCCTTTTGGGGGAACGAAAACAGCCCCAAACCCAAAGTCCCAGTTGATAAAAATCAGAAGGGCTCCAAATTTTTTTCATTTTTTTCTCTTTTATTTGGGGGGGTGGAAAAGGAAAAATTTCTGAGTTTTGTTTTGTTCCCCCGGGGGTCCGGAGGTGGCCACCCAGTAAACTGTTTTTTCATTTTGGGGGCCTTTTAAACCCGGGGATAAGTTTGGGGGAAATGGAGCATCCCAAACACTCATGTGAAGATGGGAGCCTTGATTTCCCAAGCCCTGGGGTTTAGGGGCACTACAAACGATCTTTTCCTCAAACTTCCTCCTCCCCTTTAAATTTTGTGGGCCCAAACCCTTTCCAAGGCAAAGGGCTCGGTAACATCGGTGTCTAGGAATACCCCTCCTCCCTTTCCCCTCCTCCACTGCCTCCCCAGCTTTAACCAAGGGGCCCCGACTTGCCTGAGATGATGCACCCGAAGCTGATGCGCCCCCCCAAATTTTTTCCCCAAAAGGGCCCCGGGCCCCGAACCACTTGCCCCAATGAAAAACCGATGAAATTGTGAAACGGGCGGGGCCCTTTTGGTTTTACGGGAGAGGGAAAAGGGTCCCCTGTTCCCCCCATTTTGTTCCGTCTCCTCCTCCGTCGCGCGGGATCCCGTTGTTTCAGGGGTGTCCAACGAAACCCTTTTCCCGAAAAAATATCACCCACAATGCTCATGCTGACAAGGGCATTGAACGCACTGAAACCCCTTTGGGGGCTTCTTCAAAACTGGCAAGGATGGGGGCAGAGCTCTTTTACCTGCCCCCACTCTCGGTTTGGGCCAAACACCCCGAGGGCCGCCCCCTGCTTGTCAGGGCCCTGGGGTTTCCCCCCCTACTGGGGTTTAAAGGGGATTGCGCTGCTGCCAAAAATCCTGGAATGTGGGGGGTGGAATTCCCCGCGTGTTGCCCAACCCAAAAATGAAACCCGGGTTTAAAAGGGGGGGCCGAGCTGACATCCCGCAACCAAACCAGGCGGGGAAAGCAGGGGGGCGAACGGGGGGAAGGCTTCCCAAAAATTTGGGCTTCGGGGCCTTCCCAGCAGGAGCCCGCCCCAAACCCCTTTTGCTCTTTAGAAATTTCCTGGACACAAGGGTTTCATGAAAATGTCCAGGGGGAAGGGGTGTGGGTCCACCTACCGATCTTAAGGGGAGCCAGCAGATTTTGCCCCCCTTTTTCGCACCCCCAAACCCTTTCCCTGGCACAAGGTTCCTTTGGCACCCACCACGCTTCCGGGCCTCGTTTCGGAAAAGCCGTCCACCCAGCTCCGACCTGGGGTGGCTGGTCTCCAAACCGATTAATTTCAACCCCGGCCTTTTTTTTTCTGGCACCCTGAAAAGCCCCCCAAAAAGGAACCTTGGGGGGGAAAAAACCCTGCCCCCTCCCCTGCGGGGTTTTTTAAGAAGGGGCCCCCCCGAGCCTGAGGGGCCACCCACCCCCCCGGGGCATCCACCCAGCTCACCCCCCGAGCTTTTCCCCCAAAAGGGTAAAGCGGGCCCTTTGGGGGGGGTTTCTTACTAGTCCCCTTTGTCGGTGGTTCCCGTGGGCATTTCCGGGCACAGATGTTTGGGCAAAACCCCGCTTTTAAATTTTTTTGGAAAGACACTGGATGGGAAAAAAGGGGAGGGACGGTTTTCCCGGCAAAGAAAAAGCTGCTCGACATTTTGGTATTTGGGGGGGCAAAGGGGCCCCCGGACGTTTGGGGGAAACCCAACTGGGGTCGGGCCAGACGGAAAGGGCAACATTTTTCCCAAAGGGCCAAAAAAACCTGGCAATGCCGACCCTTTTAGGCTTTTTTGGGTTTTTGGGAAAGGATTTGGGTTAAAATTTTTTCTTTTGCTCCCCAAACCGGAAAAACAGAAAAACTGGGGTGCTAGACCCGGGGGCCGGGTGACGGCAAGCAGTCGCAAACTGGGCGGGAAGGAAAAAGGGGTAAGGGAAAGGGTTTTTCTGGGGGTGCTGGGGGGTACTCTGGGGGAGGGGGGGAGGGGTGGGGGGCAAAGGGTTATCCCTGATCATGACTCAAGGGGAGACAAGTCAGCTTAGGGAACGCTTGGTGGTTGCGGGGGAGGAAAGGAAAGGGGGAAAAACAGAGGGTTTTAAAAAGTGGTTGGAGGGCCCCCCCCTCGGTCCCCGGCCTTTTTTTGCCAATTGTTTTCCCCCATTTCAAATCCCAAACATTCCCCTGCATGTACTAAAACATGTTTTGGGGGTGGTTAACCACCTAAGGTTCTTTCCCTCTACTTTTTTGTGTTTAAGGCAAAAGGGGGGCATAAAGGGCAACGCTGGGGGAAAAAAAGGGGCTTGGCAAAAAAAGGGCCCAGGCTTGGGGAGGGCCCCGAACTTTTTTTACGGCGATAAAAACGAGGAGCGGGGTTTGCCCCGACCGTTGGGGTTTGGGGGAATCAAATCAGTGGACTTCTCGACCGCCCCTCCTCCCTTTTTGAGGCAGAACCCCTACGACACTAACCCCCATCGTCTTCCTCCCCCTTCCCCCCTTTCCCCAAATTCGCTGAAAAAAACCCACGTTTTATCCCAATGTCCCCATCTTTATCATCAACACAGGGCTTTTGTTTGCCCCAAAAATTCTGCAAACCAGAAGCTTTCAGGGGAAAAAGCGGGGGACTGCAAGGGTTGCCATCCGCCCGGGGTTTTTTCCGATTGAAACCCACTTCCTTTTCCCCCCCTGATTGGGATCAGTAACTGGGCGTCAGAGGGAAGAAAACATCCTCTTTGGGCCCCTTTATCTTTTAAAAATGCCTTCTGAACCCCCAAACCCATTTTGTCATCAAAGAGGGTCCCCTTTAAAAAAATGGGTTAAACCACAGTGGTGGGTACAAAGAGTTGAACATTTGGGCTGGGTTTAAGTTGGAACCCGGGTGCTGGGGTAGCCGATGACGACATTTTGGCCGTGACTGGAGAACAGGGGGTTTAAAACTGGGTGGATTCAGGTTGCATTAAAACCCCGAAAGACAGAATTTTCGACGCTGGTTCCGGGTTTCTGAAACCCAGGGGCCCTTACCCATCGAAAGACCCGGCCGACTGTCTAGCAACGATATCCGCTGGGGATGCGTGTTGTCGGGCCCGCACTGGGGGGGAGCACCTTCCTCCCTACCTCTAAATCCATGTCCTAACCCCCCCTCTTTGCCCCCGCTTACCACCTGAAATTTTCCCCTCCAAAAGTTCAAAAATTTCAAATTTTAGAAATTAGAAAGTTTTGGAAAAATTTTTATTAAAAAACGGGAAATCACAGGCTAATTTTTTTAAAACCCTCAAATCAAAAAAAAATTTCTGATTCAAAAAATAACTGCAAAAATTTGATCTATCAAGTCAAAAAAAGCTTTGGCCCCCCGCCCAAAAAAAAAAACACGACTAAATGTATTGGGATAATTTTTTTCACCAAACAATACCCGGGGGTAAAATACACAATTGCTGGATTCAAATTTAACTGCAAGTGCTCTATAAACCCAAATCTGGACTGGGCAAAAGTGCCAAAAAAAACACGTATCTGTAATGTATTCGGATAATAAAAGGTATTTTTTGGCACCTATCAATTCACCTGTGGTGACTAAAATATTGCAGTATTCACATTTAAGTGCAAGGTTCCTAAATTTGAACAAAGCTTAGTGCACCAAAGTAAAAAACACGTATCTGTAATGTATTCGGATTTTTACAAGGTATTTTTGGCACCTATCAACCTGTGCTGACTTGCTGGATTCAAATTTAAGTGCAAGGTGGATATATCAACAAAAGTGGAATGGGCAAAATTGAAAATGAACACCTATCTTAAATGTATACTGATAATAAAAGTGGAGTTTTGCACCTAACAAAGAGACCTGTAGTTCCTAGAAAAGATTTGTATCCTATAAGTTCAGGCTGCCCAATATCCAGGAAATATTTCAATAGAAAACTGTTAATAATAATTCTATTGCAATGTCTAAAACTAAGTCTTGGTGAACTTTATCCAGTAATTCTTTATAAAAGCTTGTCTGTGTTCGCCCGCGGGGGTCCCCCCTCCGCTCCCCCCGTGACTTTACAGCGGTAGATGCTCCTTTAAAATTCTCTACCAAACTAATAAAATCTTCCAATCTCTAATCTAACTAAATTGTAAGGATCACAGCAAATTGTAGAGGTTTCTCTGTGAAGAAATATAATAATTTTCGCTGAGCTGTTTGGACACAAGCAGAGCGCAGGGTCCTTCTGCTCTGAGACGCTGGGAGACACTGAGGCTGAACAGGAAACGCTGTTCTACCCTAAAACTAGGTCATGTGATTTTTTTCCCGCCAATCTCAACCATACACATCCCAGTCATGACGTCGCACACACATCTCACCCCGCTCTATTCTGTAATCTGATTTGCTGGCCGCCAAAATTACAGGAAGAGACCGAAAAAGGCACGATCTTTAAAAGATGATGGGACAAAAATTTTTAAAAATAAATTATCGCATGATCTAAAAAATCCGATCACCATAAAAACTGTGCCGATTTCAACTTTTTTCGATAATAATCGCCAACACTTTTTTTAAAAACCCCTATTTTGCAACAAGGACACCCATTAGAATTATGCTCCTTTCCCCTCGGGGGGATTTTTGCAATTCTTAGTCACTTCAATAAAAGAACAGGTAAACTATTTGGCTGGGTGTTTTGAAAAAAAAAAATGTTAAAGTCAATTTGAAAAACAATAAAGGTTTTTTTAAAAATAATAGCAAATTGTCATCAAATAGCCAGGCAGCAAAACATTAAATGTGGAGTAAAATTTCCCAAACCCTCCTAGGCCCTAAGTCCCGGGGGCCCTTTCACATTTCCACCCACCAAAGGGCCCTGCCACCACAGATGTAGCAAAGTTAAACTTGACAGATAACACATAATCATATGCACCCCGTCCCTGACTGTGATTGAGGGTATCTCTGCGCTACTTTAACTTTTTGTTATTTTTTTAGCATGTGGATTTTGTAGAGGCGGGTGGGGGGTCCAGGGCGTTTTTTAGCCCAGCCCACCCCTGATTGGGGGCAATAAGGTTACAGGTAAACTGTCAACGCCCTTCCCAAAGGCTGAAAAAACATGAATTTAAAATAGGCTAAAATCACAATCTTGATGTCCAAATCAGGGGCAACCTAGATTTTTGACTGGGAAGGAGAAAACTCCTGGTTTTGTAACAGATGAAAAAAAACACAAACAATATTTGCCATTCATCACATTAAGGGTATGATCACACGGCTTATTTTAAAGCGGCAAAATGCCCGCCGCAATGACGGTAATTCAAAATTTTTTTCTATATTTAGGTTTAAAGCTCGTCTCCCGGGCGTAAATATGTTGAATTTGTACCCTGGGAGAGAATGACATGGAATTGTTTGGGGCGCTTACGACCCTTACAATCTTTTTAAATTCGGGCTACTTACGTGCCGCAATAAGCCTGTGAACATCCCCAAAACAGCTCACAAAAAAATGTTCGAGACAAGTTCTAGCACTTTGATTTGTACCACCCTGATCATACTGTATAATTAACACATCCATGATTCAGATAACCATATTGTTAAAAATAAAAACCTATATGATATGACCACTACACATAATAATATACCAAAGTGAGCTTTTATTGAAAAGATATACAGTCAGTCCCTAACTTACAACGTTCAGAATACATCCGCCCCATAGTTACAAACGGAGTCACATGGGGCGGGGCTGGGCGTGCTGACATCATACACTCGCCCTATAACAACCAAGTTCCAGCGTGCCACAGCAGCACATGAGATACAGAAAGTGAGGTGAAATTTTCGAAACAGGGCAGAGACAGCAAAATAATCATGAAAAACGTTCTCTGCACTATCCAAAACTAGAAGAAAAAAGAAATGTGCTGAAGTTATATTTAATAAAAATACCTGTTCCAACTTACATACAATTTCAACTTAAGAACAAACTTACAGTCCCTACATTCGTAAACCCCGGGGCTGCCTGTATTGTATAAAAACAGAAATAAAAATAATGGCAATAATACTACAGAAACGTGTCAAAAAGACCCACCACTTCCAAATACAAATATCATGACCTAAGGAGGGTTCCCCAATCAATAAATATAGTAACGCATATACAAATAGACATACAATAATATAAATACCCGACCTAGGTAGATTTAATGGAAGGCTACAAACAATCACATCAATGAATTTTGGAACTTTGGCGCACCCAAAATGCCATGCGCTTCGTCCAGGGGTAATTCAAAGCACACATTGCCCAGTATATAGATAAAGAACCACCAATAGAAACAGCCCAGACTAGTGACTAATGAGACAATCCGCTCAAGAGAACACATACCGCATGTAAAAACAAAAGAACACCCCAGAAAACAACATGAATCAAATTAGCCGGGCCCGTATCACCCTTTCCCGTGCGAAAAACCCCCACATGTGCAGTAGATATGATGGGCAATCCCTACACAAAGATGGAACCTAATTACATAGTTAAATAGTTAGTTCATTTTAAAAAAAGCCCATGGGGTCCATAAAGTTCAACCAAGGGGGGGTAAATTTGGGGTTTGAAGGGGGGGAGACAATAAATTTTTAACCCACCCCCCACTTTTAAAAGCCCTTAAACCCACCCCCGGAAAAAACCCAATCTGCTCTAGGGGGAGCCCCCCCCACATCCGGATCACAAAAACCGCACCAGCCGGGACCCCAGAATTTTAAAAGCTACAAACCCTTTTCCATATTCTTTATTTTTCCGGGGTATTTTACCCAACTTTTTTTAAAAATTTTTGTTTTAATTTCCCCCTTTTTCCCTCAGGCGGGGCAATTCTATAGATTAAACTCTTCTTACAGTGAAAAACGCCCACCCCTCCTCTGGAGATTAAACCCCTTTTTTTTCTCTAGCCTATAGGTAATTTTCCCCCTTGTGTTTTAGGGGGCTTTCCCTTGAAATAATTTCCCCCAAACTTTTTGTGGGGCCATTTAAAATTTTTAAATTTAAAAATTAATCATGTCCCCCGGGAAGCCATCTTTTTTTAAAGGACTAAATAAATTAAAATTCTACAAAAACCAAACCCATAACAAAAAAGCCCAAATTCCCCTTATAAGTTTGATTGCCGTTTTGGCACTCTATCTACTCCTTTTACATTTTCCCTAAAACGGGGGCCCCGAACTGAACAGCATATTCCAAGTGAGGTCGCCCCAATTTGCTTAAAACAGGGGTTTAAAATTAAAACCCTTTTTCCCGGGAGTCCATGCCTTTTTTAATAAAACGCCAATATCTTACTTGCCTTAAGGCAGCTAAATTTAAACACGCATGCGTTCCTTAGCCCTATGAACTTCAAAACGCCCAGAACTTTCCCAAAAAACGTTTTCCCCCAAAGGGTTTTTCCCCCCATAGGATTATGATAAACCGGAAAGATTATTTATCCCTAAAATCAAACCCCTTCCCATTTACCAAACATTGAACCTCATCTGCCAAGTGGACCCCCAACCACTCAGGGGTGTCTAGGTCCTTGCAAATTTTATGAGCATCTTCCATTGATTTTCACTACCCTTTATAGTTGGTGTCCCTCTGCAAAAAAAAAAACCGTGCTAATTTAACCCCTTTTGTTTAGGCGATTTTTATCGCCCAAAATTTTAAATCCCGGGAAGGTTTTTTAAAGGTGATCGAAATTTCCAGAAACAAGGGGATAAAAAGGTTTAAAACTGTTTCATCCCTCTAATAAGATCGCGCCTTTTCGGCGCTTTTCCGTAAATTTTTCCCGGCCAGCAAATTTAAAAATTTCAGAATAGAAGCAGGGTTTGTGGTGGCGACGTTTATGACGTTGGGTTGTGTTTGGTTTCGATTGGCGAAAAATCACATGACCCCTTTTTTTTACATAGAACACGTTTCCGTTCACCTCAGGGCCCCCCAAGGGCTCATAGGGGTAGGGCCTTTGCTCGCCCTTTGGGCCCAAAAAGCTCCCGCGAAATTAGTCCCATTTTTTGCACAGAGAAAACCCCTACTATTAGCAGGGGATCCTTCCAATTTTAGT
>JAODAL010040067.1:0-37322 GCA_025379985.1 Phyllomedusa bahiana
TTCCTTGTTTTTTTTTGATTGATTTTAGGTTTTCCTCTGATAAGAAGATTCTGGAGATTGATTTCCCATTTGATTGCAGAGGTTATAGACCTTCACATTTCCTTGAATCCTGAGGTAGCTATACTAGACATAGGCTTTGGAAATATTCCTTAATCTTTTTGCACCATCATGTTCCACATATTAATATCTGCAAGAACAGCTATAGCATATTTCTGGAAGGACTCTAAAGCTCCTTCACTTCCTGATGTTACTTCACACATCAACTTTAACTACCTTTGTGAATCAAAATTTGCAGATCCTTCTTGCTTATGCAAAAAGAAACAGACATTATGGACATTTTGAGTTAACTTAAAAAAACATTTTGTCCCTCCATCCCTGTGATACCAATGCTTCTCTCTACTATCATGATTTCTTCTCTCCATGACCTGTCATGAATGATGTTATCCATGTTGCTTTATCAGTTTGTTCCTTTTTTCCATTTTACCCTCAAGTATTGACTTGTCAATATTTGTTCGCTCTTATGTTCATATTGTATAACTGGATACAGTGTCCTTTTGTTAATTATTCACATACCTTTCAGTAAATTTGTTAAACGAAAATCTGTTTTTTCAGAACCGACCCCCAAAACTATTGAAAGACGATCAAATACCGTTTGGATTCTTTAATCAGAATTCAACTGGTATTTTTTTCTATGCCATCTAAACTGTTTGGAAAGGTGTAACAAGTGAGTTATCAATTATTTTGTTTGAAGTCTTTCAGATTATAAACACAGTACACTCACTTGTACTAACAACTTTCCAAACAGTGTAGATAACTGAAAGAAGCTTGCTAGTAATAAATGCTGTGTAATTGCTGTGTATTACTGCCAGTGAAAAAAAAAAATACCGAAAATACATCAAAACCAAACTATGTGAAAGTACCTTTAGGGTGCTTTCACACGGTGCTTTTTTGATGCTTTTTTTGTTGCGGTGACTTCCTGCACAAAAAAATGCATCCAAAAAAACGCACTGTGGGAAAACACCCTAACATGGAACATAGTCTTACCTGAGAATCTTGGCAGGGCGGAGGATGGAAATGAGCTACTATATAGTGAGCTATGCATGAACCTATTCACCTGTTCACGCTTCACATAACCCATTCATGTAAAACAGAACTAAAGTTAGATGTGAAAAATCCTTGCTGACAATACACAACACTACTAGAACCCGAAAGGAGTCTGCAACAGGATAGTAGCCAACAATGTAGCAGAGGCGGCTGCAGGAATAGAGAAGAGATGGAAGCCACATGTCCTGCACTACAGGTAGGAGAAGAATGACACAAGGTGGAGGATGGATGATGAGGTTACTGATTATGATTGTAAAATGTTTTATTTCTCTTTCATCTGTCCAGGTTTCTGTAGAATTGTGCATGTGTGGTGGGATATTAGAAACCTCGCTCCTCTGTTATCTGTCATGATGTTTCTGAATTTCATTATATATTTTGTAAAGCAAATTGTAAGTGACAAATAATTGCTACAAAAGAGGCTCTGTCATTCTGACAACTCAGGGTTGTTATAGTAAATTATCACTGAGGCATCAACAAGGGAAGAGTAAAATTCAACTGAAACTCTGCTCTAATATTATCCACTGTATAATTATTAGTGACCATGTGAACGTTATAAATATTAAAGACTTTTTTAGTTGATAGAAAAACTTTCAAGCATTTCTCAAACTCATCTTGATTGTTAATTATAACTGTTAGACCATGAGGAGCTGCAGCCCGGGCAAGAACATGGCGGATACATATTAATATTGGTAAATGTAAAATGATGCACCAGGTCATGGCCATAGTAATATAACATTATATAACATAAAATATCAATGGTTTATGTTTTGAGATATGAGTAGATACCATCTATCTATCTATCTATCTATCTATCTATCTATCTATCTATCTATCTATCTATCTATCTATGTGCATCTAAAAAAAATTAGAATATCATGGAAAATGAAAGGCGTTCTCCAGGATCTTTTCATTTGTTATAGGGCTCACAAATGTAGTATATTAAACCTTCTAGCTCACATTCAGATGCCATATATAGCAATTTGGAGGTCAGTTAGCTTTCAGTTTTGCCATCTCTTTTGTTGATTCTAGAAGGTCAATATACATCTCTCCAAATGCACCGATGGTATAAAACTGACATTGGCAGCTTTATTCTTTGTTTAGCACACAGCAACAGCTTTGCCTTTAATTTATAAAAATACCTAAAAAAGTGTTTTTCCTGAAAAAAAAATCTGTGTGTGAAATCAAACCATTATATTACTTAATTCTTCCTACACTAAATTTCATACTTGCTGCATTGTGACATAAATTAATGACTAAAATATGATGTGCCCCTTAGGAGTTGGAAATCATCACATTTAAAATTTTTGGGGAAAAAATAGATTTTTTTGTAGCATTTTTACTGTTGATTATTCCAACTTTTTTTTCTTATGAAGTAATGGAGTTAGATGCTAACTATCTGGCAATAGGCACATTTAAGCCATTACGGTGCATTTTTATAGTAATTTTTCCTAATTTTGTTGTGAAGTTTTCTTAGCATGTGGTACATTTCTTACATGCAGCATCCTTTAGGTATGATGATATTTTTTAGGCATATATGTGTTGGCAAAATAATCATTACTGTGGTGTGAAAGATATTTTAGTTTTAGTTGCCTTTTTAATGATTTTCAGCTGATTCTTTGGTTATCCTTAATAATTCCTAGACTACAAGATTTCATCAGGTTTCTATAATTTCTGTGACTTTAAAACTTTTCATTTGGTTTAGGTGTTTTTCTTGGATATTCATACATAACAATTTTTCTATAGTTTCATCCTGTGGGTCAAAAAATTTGTCACATTTGTTACTTACAACTATTTTTTAGTGTTTTTTGAATTGCTTATATTTATTGGTCACACGATTTACTCTATAGTAAATAAATCTGTATTTGTCTTCTTTCCTTCTCCTGATTTCCACTGAAGCTCAAAAACTTTAATATTTCTTTCCTGCTTTTGATGAGCTCTTGGAACATTGAGACCAAAACTTCCAAAACGAGCTTTGATGATGTGCATCAACCCAGAGTGGCGTCTTCTGATCACATTGTCATTTGTCCTATCTGCAATATTTATTAATATATTTTGAGGTATTCTAATTATTTTTTTAGTTGTTCAGTAAATTATTATCTTTATTTTCACTGGCAACTAAAGAATCTCATAGATCACAACACTTCCTTTTTCTGGTTGTAAAACGTGTGCCATAAGTTGGAAGAAGTTATGTTTATCTGTGATGTCTATTCCCACTATTGACACCAGAATTTATGTCAAGTTTAGACTGTAGGAAAGTTTAACTTAATATTTAATACATTATCCTACCTGTATATGCTCTTGTTTTCTACATATGGACACTGCACAGCATCACTTCTCCTGTCCTGTATCTTGTGTGTAATCTTTAGTAATTGCTATTTTTTTCTGTATATATAGACAACTTACAGTAGCACTGATCTTTTCCTGTCTTCTGGGTGTACATCTTAGTATCTGCTCTCATTCTGTATTCATAGACATTGAACAGTATCATTTCTCCTATCCTGAATGCTGGGCATGGTTTTTAGTATGTGCTGTGACTTATCAGACCTAGAGACTGGTTTCTTCAGGTGGTATAGGACTTGCTTTTCTCCTTGCTGGGAGATGGTTTAGAGTCCAGGATGAAAGGAGGCGCTACATCCAAAGACATGCTTGATCCACAAACAGAGGACTATCAGAGGACCTACCGCCAATGCAGCTGCTACAGGGCCTACCGCCATAGGGGTTCCAGCACATATTGGCCTCTATAACAAGCATTCAGAGACTGAGCCCAGGAATCGAGGACAAATGCCCTGAATACCGGGTACTGCCTGGTATTAGCAGAGCTATTCATTCTGGTAGGCTTAAGGCCTTAGGCCTTAAGCCTACCAGAAATGTGGCTCTAGTGCTGACAAGGGTGACACAATGATGTCATATCATGAGAAGCCAGCCTGCCGCTAATTGTGTCGGGGGGAATGAGAGTGAGGTGAGTTAATTATTTTTTTCTTCTTTTACTATTGCAGCCCTACCTTCAGCCTACCACCTACCTGGAGCTAACTATCATCTATGTACCTAGTTATCTGGGGCCCACCGACAGCCTACCTACCTAAATACCTGGAGCTCACCTACAGACGACCAAGTTAACTGGTGCCTAGCTAAAGCCTATCTGCCTAGCTACGTGATGTCCAGCTACAGCCTACTTATCTACCTGGGACTTACCTACACACCTGGAGTCTACCTATCTACCTTGAGCCTACCTAACTACCAGGGGCCTAGCTACCTGGGACTGCCTATCTACCTACCTGGGGGATGCCTACCTAACCGTGGCCTAACTACTGCCTCCCAAGGGTCAATCTACTTACCTACCCATAGTCTATCCACCTAACTGGGACCTATCCTACCTGTGGCATACATACCTACCTGGGGCTTAACTACTGCCTACCCACTGACCCACTTTTGGCTGATTGACCTATGGCCTACCTATCTGGGGCCTAACTGATGCTTACCTACCTACCTGAAACGTACCAACCTAAATACCTAAGGCATTTAAATCTATATAGAGCCTACTAACCAATCTAATGGCTGTCTACCTAGCAATCTGGAGCCCTGCCTTCCTACCTGCTTGGTAATATGAATCAAATGGGTACAGCTAAGGATGCCAAACCACAGAAATACTAATAAAATTAACCTTTATTGAAAAACATTATTTGTAAAAATGTTTAAAAAATCATATAATGTTCATGGCAATAGCACTGCACGGATAGCATGTCTACACAACTGCATCCCCAAATAACAATATCAAACAGAAGAAAAAAATCCATACCATCAAAGGATATAGCACTCTATAACAATTGCTGGAAGGTATACCACGTAAATAAATGAATACATGCACATACATATAACAAGTACCTAACCTGAATGAACAGTAAGCAGTAGAATAGAGCACAGAGGGGCAGGAGTGTAGACACGCGCCTTGACGCGCGTTTCGCCTGTTGCTTTGCCTGGAGATCAATATCTGACTAACATTGCCCAGTATATAACTAACAAATCGCCAATAGGGAAGCCCAATACAAAAACAAATAAACCAATAAACTTACAGAAGACTACAGCCCAGGAAGCAGGAAGTATCACTAATGGATATGAGGCAACAGGAATCATGTAATGGTACGGGAGCGGCGCAACCACGCATGCGCGAAAACGCTGCGCACGCGCAGTGTACCGCGCATCCGCCCCGCAACAAAGATGGAAGTGGAACACAGTGACAGCGAACCCGCGAATGCCCCGCACATGAGCAGTAAACACCAGGCAGGTCCCAAAGCAAAAATGGAGAACAAATCAAACAAAAATATAATTGCGCATGTGCGAAAGTATCACGCATGCGAAGAACATAGGAAGACCGGCCAGATATCTAAATGGAGTCCAGCGTATATATATAAATTATATAAAAAAATGGATAAGAGTGATTGTAATTAAATAAGTTAAGATAAATTGGTGAGTGAGTGCTCAGTGCTCAGTGCCAAGTGCATAAGTGAACAAATTGCATGCAAAAACAAGTGCAGAAAATATTTATTACATGAGTAATAATAATACACTGGACCCCATAATATATATATAACAAAACCAAAGAAAGAGATAATATAAATTAAATCCATCCACAATATAATAAATACTCAACATGATGCCAAATGTGAACAATATAAAAAAAAATACCTGAAATCAAAATTACATAATAAAATGCATAAAGTGACAATGTGCAAATCACATAATGTGAAATATAATACAATACGTATAAAACCAAAATTGTAAAAAAGTGCAAATTCATATTAAACATATTAATCATATTATCCTTTAAAAAATAAATGAATATTTTCTTTTTTATATGTCTTCCTCCAATCGATCCTGCTTTAACCTTCATAATCCACATTCCCAATGTCCCCCAAGCAAACGTAAGACATAGCTTTCAATTGGCACAAAATAGGGCTTGAATGGCGATAAAACTGAAAAGGCATGAAAGAAAAGGAATGAATAAAATGATAAAAACACATAAAATATACTAGGAATATTACAGAAAAAATGGAACAGAATCAGTAAATCATAATTATGATTATAAAAATGGTGCAAAATTGAACTGATCATGGAGTCCTCTCGGATGTTTCGTATCTAAAGAAAAAATCCATCTCACCTCCTTTTGTGCTAGAATCGACTTCCAATCACCACCACGTGAGTTGAACAGTACTCTATCAATTCCTCTAAATCTCAAACCACTAGCATCGCAGTTGTGAAAAGCTTTAAAGCTTTTTCCGGAGCAACAATCCCAAGAATGTGTTCCAAAATTCTTTTACGAAATTCTCTGGTGGTCATTCCCACATAGATTAAACCACAGGGACAAATGGCGATATAAATAACTCCAACTATGGTGCATGTAATGTTATAAGTGATCTTAAATGTTTTTTCTCTCGAAGAGTTCCAAAAGGAATCAGCTGTATCCACATTTCTGAAAACTTTACAATTGCCACACGATTGACATCCCCATTTTGGTCCCTTAGAACCAAACGCTGTTTCTGGGTGTGTACCCCTGTAATAGGATGTATATTATACAGTGTGTCTTATAAGATGTGATATAGAAATATGTATCTTTTGTCTCATTAATATACTTTGTATACAGTCTATATAAGACATATGTATATAAAATGTATCAAGTATAATACCTGTATTTGCTGTGCGAGGACAGCTGTCATGTCGTTATGGCCTATTTCTGCTCATAGTGTTTGACCTTGGTGACCCCTGCTTGACTGTTCAGTAGTTCAAAGCTGATAATATTACACCACGGATGAGTACATCTTTCTCCCCCCACTGTACCGATCAGAAGCTGATACTATTACATAATGCACAGCTATTCTCATACCTTCCCCATGTATGGATGATCAGTTAATTGTGAAGTCTGGTAAAGCTGACTAAACCACCTTAGACATAAGAGATGCCATGTGTGGGCATCTTGCACGGTAAGGGAGACAGCTCTGACTAGTATAAAAAGGCTTGCGGTACCAGTAAGAGCTGAGCCTCCGCTGGGGCATGACCTGGCGCCCAGCACCCCGTGATGTGTAGTCGGACGAAATGAGTTGTACTTTTGAGGGTACAACAAGGGGCCCCCATTTCACTGTGTGCAACAACTGTGCATTGGTAACATCTGTAACTGCCAGCTAAGTATCATTTCATCTTAATTCTATTTCTTTATTTTATGTAATAAACCTTTCATTTTTTATACATTCTGCCTAATTGTAATTAATTTCTTGCCCGCCAATCAATCACCCGCTTACAATTGGTGTCAGAAGTGGGATTGGCGCTACAAGAATTATTACAATTGTTTTATTGGGAATAGCAATGTATATCTTAGCTGAGATGTTTAGTTTTGGGGTAGATAACAAAATTCGAGTCCAGTCCCCTGGTGAGTGTACTATAGCGCAACATAGTGCACTTAACGCTTGATTGGTTGCGTCACCATTGTGATGGACAGACCCCAGTCGGTCGTGAATCTTGAACTGTGTCTTAAACGGCTGAAGACCAAAACAGACATGGGACGGTTCTGCGTGATGGCGCCAGTTAGAGACACAGACAAGTACTGAAGTAAAGAGCAGGTGTGTTTTACAGAGACAGGAGAAAGCTACAAGCCACATTGTAACACTGAACTAGCAGAGTTTCAATGTAGATATATTTAACAGTATCTGGAATTGGGACATTGTCAGTGATTGTGAACGAACTGAGGAAACTATTTAGAATTTATACTGACGTTTTGTGCTTCCTTCCAGGTATATACCGTATTCCTGATAAAGTTATGAAGAATTAAGAGCAAAGAGTTTTATAACATTTGGTTTATGGTATGTTATTTAGTATTGTAATGGATATCCTTTTAAATTGGGTTACAGCAAAAAATTTAGCTCATTTTGACATCAGAAGTGCACATTTTAATGTTTGTATTTTTCCCTTTAATACTCTTTCGATCCAGCAGCTGTCTGATAGCCGAGAATGGATGCTGTCACTAATATCTATGTTTCCCTATGTGAATATCTGGGTGGGGAATGTAACCAACTTTCTGTTTATTTTGTTGGAGAAAAAAGAATATTTTTATGCACAATGTTTGTGATATCACTTGTTAGCGCTAAAATCTGGTGCAAATGAAAATAATGCAGAAGTTAGGTGGCAGGAATGTTTCATTTGTTTTAGTCAAATGTAATCACTGTGGATAATGGTTGTGGTAGTTTCTGAAGGACTTGTAAATTCCGGGGAACACTTGGGCGCAGGAAAATGAGTTGGTGTTTCTTTTCCCTATTTCCTGACCCTGTAAGGTGGGATTCCCCAATGAATGGGGCTTGTGGTAATGGCTATTGTTCCCTATCAACTAGTGGTGGTCCGTGTTGTTGTGTGGGGGCCTGTGACGGTCCATTAGCCCCTGATTGTAGTATTGGTTTAATCTATCCCCAGACGGACTATTAAATGTATCTGGTCATCCGTGTCGAACGTCCCTGTTCAAAAATAAGGGAAAATATCTGGTTAGTTGTGAGAGGCTGTTGAACGGGCCCATGTCGACATTTCGCTTCATCAAGAGATCTCTCTCTCCCGTCTAAAACTGTCCTTGTGAGGAAATGCTGTACAGCAATAAAACACATCAGACCTGTATCTTGTAAAATCTCAAGTATACTATAAAGTCTGGTGATATCAAATGCATGGAATGTACACTGATAATCTTGCATGTGTAACTAACCAACAGCAATGAATTTAAGATAAGAATAAAATAATTACTTACAGATTAAAACAGAGAGCCGGTCCTAAAAGCTTCTGTGCCTGGTAACTGGCAAAAGCACATGGTGATTGACCTGTCAACCTCTGGAATGCTAATTATAAGTGCATGAGAAGCAGCTAAGTGTTCTCTGTATGTATGTTAAATCTGTTTTGCATGTCTCTATAGAGAAAAAAGGCCTTAGCAGTTTTCAGAAGTGAAAATCATATAAATATATTCTAGGGTTAATATTAAATAATGAAGAATATACATACACTTGAATTACACATATATGTGTACAGGAATGTGAATGAACCAGGATTGATTGACGAGGTCAAGTGTGTGTAAATTAAGGATATGTGAGCAGCTCTCTGGGAAATTAAGGGTTAAACATATGCCAGGGTGAAGTAGGAATTTAGGATATAGGAAAAACATTAAGGGTTTTATTAAAGAAAATCTGGGGAGGAAATGTTTCCATATCTTGTGGTTTAAAATAATTGACTATGCAGAAAAATAGGTAACATTATTGGGTTATTTTTTGAAAAATGACCTGGCGCCCAGCACCCTGTGATGTGTCGTCGGACGAAATGGGTTGTACTTTTGAGGGTACAACAAGGGGCCCCCATTTCACTGTGTGCAAGAACTATGCATTGGTAACATCTGTAATTGCCAGCTAAGTATCATTTCATCTAAATTCTATTTCTTTATTTTATGTAATAAACCTTTCATTTTTATACATCCTGCCTAATTGTAATTTATTTCTTGCCCGCCAATCAATCACCCGCTTGCAACCCCTGTAATAGCTCTTAACCAACATATCTTTCAAATTACGTGATCTTTTGTAAATAATACTAGGGTGCTCTGTCAAATAGTGGCCCAGTATTTCATCAGTTTTTAGTACATCCCAATATTTAGTCAATGCTTTATACATCAAATTGTGCTGAGCATGATAAGGAGTTATAAATTTTACTTTATTATCCGTGATTCTTCTTTTCTTATTTTTGAATAATTCATCTCTTCCGGTGTTTTTCGCTCTTACATATGCATGATCAATGACTTGATTGAAATAGCCTCTTTCTCTGAATCTTTCCTTAAATTCCTCTGCCCGATTCTCAAAGAAACTTTCCAAGGAACATATCCTCTTAATCCTTAAGAATTGTCCAACCGGAATGCTGTTGACCAATTTCTTGGGCTGGGAAGATGTAGCATGTAATAATGTATACGTGGCCGTCTGTTTTCTAAAGAGACCTGAAACGATATAACCATCAGTATCCACATTTAGCAAAATATAAAAAAAATCCATATCAGTTCTGCCAGCTTTGTACGTCAATTTCAGATTACCGTATATACTCGAGTATAAGCTGACCCTAGTATAAGCCGAGGTACCTACTTTTGCCACAAAAAACGGGAAAACTTATTGACTCGAGTATAAGCCTAGGGTGGAAAATGCAGCGGCTACTGGTAAATATCAAAAATAAAAATGGATACCAATAAAATTACATAGGCAGTTTAATGATCCCCATAGGCAGATATATGTCCCCCATAGGCAGGTATAGGCAGTTTAATGTCCCCCACAGGCAGTTATAGGCAGGTATATGTCCCCCACAGGCAGTTATAGGCAGGTTTATGTCCCCCATAGGCAGTTCTAGGTCCTTATAGGCAGGTAATAGGCAGGTTATAGGCAGGTATAGTCAGGTATAGGCAGGCATAGGCTAGGTATAGGCAGGTATAGGCTAGGTATAGGCTAGGTATAGTCAGGTATAGGCAGGTATAGGCTAGGTATAGTCAGGTATAGGCTGGGTATAGGCTAGATATAGTCAGGTATAGTCAGGTATAGGCAGTTATAGGCAGGTATAGGCTAGGTATAGTCAGGTATAGGCTAGGTATAGGCTAGGTATAGTCAGTTATAGTCAGGTATAGGCAGGTATAGGCTAGGTATAGTCAGGTATAGGCAGGTATAGGCTGGTATAGGCAGGTATAGGCTAGGTATAGTCAGGTATAGTCAGGTATAGGCTAGGTAAAGTCAGGTATAGGCAGGTATAGTCAGGTATAGTCAGGTATAGGCTAGGTATAGGCTAGGTATAGGCAGGTATAGGCTAGGTATAGTCAGGTATAGGCTAGATATAGGCTAGGTATAGTCAGGTATAGTCAGATATAGGCTAGGTATAGGCTAGGTATAGGCAGGTATAGGCTAGGTATAGTCAGGTATAGGCTAGATATAGGCTAGATATAGGCTATAGGCTAGGTATAGTCAGGTATAGTCAGGTATAGGCTAGATATAGGCTAGATATAGGCTAGGTATAGTCAGGTATAGGCAGGTAATAAAAAAACAAACACTTACCTGACTCCCTCGCTGTCCGGCTTCCCGCGCGCTCTGTCTTCTCGGCACAGGCGGGTGATGTCATCAGGCCGCGCACGCAGTGTGATGACACACGCTGCCTGTGCCGGAAACTCCGGGCGGCTGCGAGTCTGCTTGCGGACATCCGGAGTCCACTGTGGAGCAGGGAGCGCTCGCTCTCTGCTCCGCACTGGTATCTTCCCCTCTATGCGCTCTGGAGGAGTCGCATATCGGGGAAGAGATCGCCGACCGCGACGGGCCACGGCAGTGCCCGGACGCTGTCAGCTGTATTTGGGTTTCTGCTATATGCGCTCCCTGAGTAGTCGCATGTAGCATAAGTGTCCCTGCCGGCGCATGGGCCATCGCAGCGCCCGAGCGCCGGCAGTGACTCGAGTATAAGCCAAGGTAGAGTTTTTCAGCTCATTTTTTTGGGTTGAAAAACTCGGCTTCTACTCGAGTATATACGGTAAATTGCTTGGAATTCAACGTATGCATAAAGGTTTGCATTTCATCAGACGTGCCCTGTCAAATGAAGAGCACGTTGTCAATATATCTCCCCAAAAATTTTACTTTTTCAATAAGAGGGATTGGTTCCGTGCAGAAAATCATCCTCTCCCACAGCCCCAGGAATACATTAGCATATGAGGGCGCGCAAGCCGCCCCCATAGCTGTATCCTGGAGATGGAGATAATAGGTTTCACGGAAAAGAAAAAAATTATGTGTCAAGGCAAATTGTAATAAAGCAATAATGAAATTATTGCAAAACTCTTTATCCAAATCTGTCATGTACAAAAACGTACTTACAGCTAGAAGGCCGTCCTTATGTATGATGGAAGTGTACAATGACTCAACATCACATGTCACCAATAACATATCAGGATCTAGTTGCAAATTATCAAATGGGTACAGGCCATAGCTGTAGCACAAACCTGGGAAGTTTGTACAGAGGTGGAACAGTAAGGGAAGTACTAGAAAAGTGAGGATTATAAGATATGTGTGTCCAAATCTGCAGGGATGAGTGGTGGCTTGGAGATTTCATCATGGTGGTCTGGACCAGATAGAGAATAAATGGGAAAATGAATGATTCGTCAGAGAAACATCACCTGTGAGAACCTGAGTACACTGGAATCTACCACTAAATGTTCACTGTATGGTAGTAATATACAGTCTGCAGAACCTGTGTACATTGGTATCTACTATTATGTGGTCACTTTATGGAGGTAATATACAGTCTGAAGAGCCTGTGTACACTGGTATCTTCCACTATATGATCACTGTATGATGGTAATATATAGTCTCCAGAGCCTATGTTCACTGGTATCTACTACTGTATGATCACTGAATGGTATTAATACTCAGTCTGCAATGCCTGTGTAGACTGGTGTCTACCACTATATGGTCACTGTATGGTGGTAACATACAATCTTCAGAGACTGTCTAGACTTGTCTATATCACTATATGGTCACTGTATGGAGGTAAAATACAGTCTACAGAGCCTGCATAGACTGGTATCCACCACTATATGGTCACTGTTTTGCTGTAATATAGAGTCTGCAGAATCTGTGTATATGGGTATCTACCAATATATGGTCACTGTATGCAAGTAGTATACAGTCTGCAGAGCCTGTGTACCCCGGTACCTACCACTATATGATCACTGTCTGGTGGTAATTTACAGTCTGCAGAGCCTGTGTACACTGTTGTCTACCACTATACTTTCACTGTATGGTGATAATATACAATCTGCAGAGCCTGTATATACTGGTATATAACACTATATGGTCCCTGTATGGCAGTAATATGCAGTATGCAGAGCTTGTGTTGACTGGAGCTACCACTATATGTTCAATGAATGGTGGTAATATACAGTCTGCAGATCCTGTGTACACTGATATCTACCACTATATGGTCACTGTCTGGTGGCAATATACAATCTGCAGAGCCTCTATTCACTGGTATCTACCACTATATGGTAACTGTATGGATGTAATATACAGTCTGCAGAGCCTGTGTATACTGGTACCTACCACTATATGGTCATTGTATGGTGATAATATACAGTCTGCATAGCCCGTATAGACTGGTATATAGCACTATATGGTAATTGTATGGTGGTAAAATAAAGTCTACAAAGCCTGTGAAGAATGGTTTCTCCCACTATAAGATCACTGTATGTTTAGACTGGTATTTACCACTATATAATCACTGTATAGTGGTAATATTTAGTCTGCAGAGCCTGTGTAGACTGGTTACTACCACTATATAGTCACAGTATGGCATTAATATTGGTCTGTATATACTGATCTTCATTCAGTAATAGTATTTTTAGTCACTATGTACTGGTAATTTGGTTGTGTTCTGACCATATTCAGGACCTTATGTAGTAATGTTGTTGGTAATGCTGGTCTTGGAATAGTGGATTTGTTTGGTAGCAGTAGGATGGTGATATGTTTGGTGAGGTATTTGCTCCTTGTGTTATCTAATAACTGCATGACTATTATTAAGAGATCCCAATAAATGTTCGTGCTTGAAGGGCCCATCCAAAAATTTGCTATGGGCCCCAGACTTCTCTGAGTATGCCCCTGGCTTTATTTGATACTTGTAAAGCCAAAAAAGCGGCAAACACAAGCTTATGTTTCAAATTAATAAATGATGTCCAATAGGGCAGAAATATTTTCACCCCAGCTTCTCTTGCTGGCCCAGCACTGCTATATATATATATATATATATATATATATATAATATATATATATATATACACTCACGGCCACTTTATTAGGTACACCTGTCCAACTGCTCGTTAACACTTAATTTCTAATCAGCCAATCACATGGCGGCAACTCAGTGCATTTAGGCATGTAGACATGGTCAAGACAATCTCCTGCAGTTCAAACCGAGCATCATATGGGGAAGAAAGGTGATTTGAGTAGCCTTTGAACGTGGCATGGTTTGTTGGTGCCAGAAGGGCTGGTCTGAGTATTTCAGAAACTGCTGATCTCCTGGATTTTCACGCACAACCATCCTCTAGGGTTTTACAGAGAATGGTCCGAAAAAGAAAAAACATCCAGTGAGCGGCAGTCCTGTGGGCGGAAATGCCTTGTTGATTGCCAGAGGTCAAAGGAGAATGGGCAGACTGGTTCGAGCTGATAGAAAGGCAACAGTGACTCAAATAGCCACCCGTTTACAACCAAGGTAGGCAGAAGACATCTCTGAACGCACAGTAACGGCGAACTTTGAGGCAGATGGGCTACAGCAGCAGAAGACCACACCGGGTGCCACTCCTTTCAGCTCAAGAACATGGAAACTGAGGCTCCAATTTGCCCAAGCTCATCGAAATTGGACAGTAGAAGATTGGAAAAAACGTTGCCTGGTCTGATGAGTCTCGATTTCTGCTGCGACATTCGGATGGTAAGGTCAGAATTTGGCGTCAACAACATGAAAGCATGGATCCATCCTGCTTGTATCAACGGTTCAGGCTGGTGGTGGTGGTGTCATGGTTGGGGAATATTTTCTTGGCACTCTTTGGGCCCCTTGGTACCAATTGAGCATCGTTGCAACACCTTGTGGAATCTATGCCACGAAGAATTGAGGCAGTTCTGAAGGCAAAAGGGGGTCCAACCCGTTACTAGCATGGTGTACCTAATAAAGTGGCCGGTGAGTGTAATATATATATATATATATATATATATATATATATATATGCAGTGCCTAGCGAAAGGATTCGGCCCCCTTGAACTTTTGCCACATTTTTTGTGAAGAATCAACAACAAGTGGGACACAATTGTGAAGTGGAACAAAATTTATTGGATATTTTAAACTTTTGTAAAAAATAAAAAAACTGAAAAGTGTGACATGTGATATTATTCGGCCCATTTACTTTCAGTGCAGCAAACTCCCTCCAGAAGTTCAGGGGGGGTCTCTGAATGATAGAATGTTGTCCTAAATGACTGATAATGATAAATATAATCCACCTGTGTGTAATCAAGTCTCCGTAAAAAATGTACCTGCTCTGTGATAGTCTCAGGGTTCTGTTTAAAGCGCAGAGAGCATCATGAAGACCAAGTAACACACCAGGCAGGTCCGTGATACTGTTGTGAAGGAGTTAAAAGCCGGATTTGGATACCAAGACCCGGCCGTCCCTCTAAACTTTAATCTCAAACAAGGAGAAGACTGATCATAGATGCAGCCAAGAGGCCCATGATCTGATGAACTGCAGAGATCTACAGCTGAGGTGGGAGAGTCTTAACATAGGAAAACAATCAGTAATACACTGCACAAATCTGGCCTTTATGGCAAGAAGAAAGCCATTTCTCAAAGATATCCATAAAAAAGTTTAATTTAAAGTTTGCCACAAGCCACCTGGGTGACACCACACATGTGGAAGAAGGTGCTCTGGTCAGATGAAACCAAAATCGAACATTTTGGCCACAATTCAAAACGAGAGTTTTGGCGTAAAAGCACCACAGAGCATCACCCTGAACACAGCATCCCCACTGTCACACATGGTGGGGGCAGCAGCATGGTTTGGGCTTTTCTTCAGCAGGGACAAGGAAGATGGTTAATATTGATGGGAAGATGGAGCCAAATACAGGACAATTCTGGAAGTAAACCTGTTGAAGTCTGCAAAACTCCTGAGACTGGGATGGAGATTTATCTTCCAATAAGACCATGATCCCAAACATAAAGCAAAATCTACTATGACAGGTGCACACATAACCATATACAGGGATTAGAATGGCCAAGTCACAGTCCAGACCTGAATCCAATTGAAAATCTGTGTCAAGAGCTGAAAACTGCTGTTCACAAACGCTCTCCATCCATCCTCACTGAGCTCCAGCTGTTTTCCAAGGAAGAATGGGCAAGAATTTCAGTCTCTCAATGTGTAAAACTGATAGAGACATACCCCAAGCGACTTGCAACTGTAATCACAGTAAAAGGTGGCGCTACAAAGTACTAACATAAGGGGGGCCGAATAATTTTGCACACCCCCTTTTCAGTTTTTTATTTTTTCCAAAAATTTAAAATATTCAATAAATTTTGTTCCACTTCACAATTGTGTCCCACTTGTTGTTGATTCTTCATAAAAAAAATGTTAATTTTATATCTTTATGTTTCAAGCCTGAAATGTGGCAAAAGGTTGAAAAGTTCAAGGGGCCGAATACTGTATATGAATGTGGTTCGGCAAAACTAATTGCATTACTGCTCGGACAGGCAGACTTATTTTAATGTGGTCTGCCTGAGCCAGAGGAGTTACATTAAATAACCCACTAACTACAGATGTAGCAGAACTAAACAGAACAGATATTGCACCGTGATTTCACGATACAGAATGTTATCTCAGCTTTTTCAATGGCCTTTGTTAACAGCAGAGCAGATAATATGAAAGGCGATGATATCATGGACAAGCTGTACTCTGCTACATCTGTATGTTGTTCAGATTTTTGAATTTATTTTTACTACATTAAATTTGAAATTTATTTTTGCAGCTCTCACCCTTTATTCTACATACAGCAAGAGCCAGCACAGCTCATGTATTTCTGGGACCTTTGGTCGTCCAAGCAAGATCAGCACCATAGTTTCTATTCACTGACATGCTATTCTAATTATTTTTCCTTCATTCCAGCCAATCTATAGCCTTTATACATGTTTGGCGCATTACTAATGCGCCTAAGTTCCATAATGCGCCAAACACACGAGGCACGTTGAACTTTAGATTCCATTTATAATCGCATGAAAATCACTTTCATACATTCATACAGTATACACTGAAAAACAGATGAGAAAATGAACTTCAATGCACCTAGTTTCATACAGGTCTCCCTTAGTGCTAAAACTTAATAAACACCCTTAAAACAACCTATTTGGGAATTTACACCTCTTAAGGAATATATCCAGGGGTGTACAGATTATATTATAGTTAGGATGGAAAAAAAAAATTTTTTTTCAATAGTATGTAATTTTAGATTTTTTTTTCTCATTTTAACTAGGAATCTTGGAAAAAAATAGCACCTCAAAATTCTGTATGCAATTTCTTTCAAGTATGACAATACCCTATATGTGGGTGTAAACAGATGTCTGGGTGCATGGCAGGGTGTTCAAGGGAGGGAGCGCTATTTGGCTTCAGGAATGCAGATTTTGGTGGATGCCATATCATATTTGCAAAGCCCCCAAAGTAAAAGAACAGGTGAAACCTTCCAGTTGTCATCCCATTTTGGATTTAACGGCCCCAAGGAACTCCTATATAGGTGTACTGTGTATCTGGGCCAACAGGTTCCAACAATTCCACCATTTTTTTGTTGTTTACTTTTACAGTGCTTGCGTGTGGTATAAATGACATAACTTTACTATGTGGGCCGGAAAAATTATAATATCAATTTTAGATTTTTTTAGTTTTTTTTTTTCTGTTTTACTACATTAAACAATAGAAATGTGTTTTAATATTGCCCTAATGACATTAATAAATTTTTTATGTTTCTGTATAAGGATTTGTTTTTGAGGGATGAGTTAATGTTTTCATTGGTGCCATTTTGGGGTTCATTTGACACTGATCGCTTTTCAACAAGGATTTTGTTAGGAAGGATGAAGAAAATTGTCACGGATGCCCCTGCAAACCTCATCCTGGGTCACAGTCATCCTGGCCCACTGCCGAGCGGCGCCGCGACCCGCATTTCGGGTCGCGGGCATGCTCATTCCTCTGCCCGTCCCCCTGTACACTTACCCGGCCACGCTCCTGCTGCAGTCTCTGTCCCGGGGCACGCGAAAAACCCGCTACCTAGGGCGTGCACACGCGCCGGAAGTGTTAAATTTAAAGGGGCAGCGACCGGCAATTTGCTAGCGCCGGTCGCTGCCCCTATTTAAGCCTGCCTCTTCCTGGTTACCCTGCTGGATCTTTAGTGCCATTTAGCCTACTGAGAATACGTTCCTGAAGTCGTGTTCTGATTACCGTGTGCCGTACCATTTGCCTCCGTTCCTCGACCACGAATCTTGCTGCCTGTCCTGACCTTCCTGCCTGTCCCCGACTACGAGCCTGCCTCACGATTTTGTATCACGCTACACCTCGGCTGCCTCCACAAGCAAGTCACGTCGAAGCGACCTGGTAGACTCCCGCCGCAGCAAGACCATCCCGCTTTGCGGCGGGCTCTGGTAAAAATCGGGGCCTACTTAGATTCCGCTCCTTGGCGTGGCTTACACCATCGCTTGCGGTGGTCCAGAGGATCCACTACCATTGCCTGTGACAGTAAGATCCGGCCATGGATCCCGCCAAGGTGCCTCTGCCTAGCGTCGATGACCTAACCACCATCGTGACGCAGCAATCCCAGCAGATCGCACAGGAGGCCCAGCAACTCAGCCACCTCTCCGCCATGATGTAGTAGTGCCTGGCCACCCAGCAGCAACGACTCGCTCCTGTGGCTTCCGCCGTTCCTTCGGCTGCTGGTGCAAGGCTCCGTTTGTCTATGCCATCTAAGTTTGATGGGGTCTCCAAGGCTTGCAGGGGCTTCATCACCCAATGTTCCCTGCACATCGAGTTAATGGGGAACCAATTCCCTACTGAAAGGTCGAAGGTCGCATTTGTGGTCAGCCTTCTTTCCGGGAAATCTCTGGCCTGGGCTACCCCTCTGTGGGACAGAGACGATCCGGTCACGGCTACCCTCACCGCCTTCCTCACCGAGTTCCACAGCGTGTTTGAGGAACCCGCCCGAGCCTCTTCTGCTGAAACCACCTTCCTTAATCTGTGTCAGGGTGACTCTTCGGTGGGCAATTACGCAGTATAGTTCCGCACTCTGGCTTCGGAACTGTCATGGAACGATGTGGCTTTAGCCGCCACCTTCAAGAAGGGCCTCTCCAGCCGGGTTAAGGATGCCCTGGCTGCCCATGATCTTCCGTCTTCCTTGAGCGACCTCATCTCCCTGGCTACTCGGATTTACATCCCTTTCTCAGAACGTCAGGAGGAGCACCGCCAGGAACAAGGACCGACTAGACCTCGTTGGCTCCCTCGTCTTGCTCCGATAATTCAATGGCCTCCACAGTCGCTTTCCCCGCCCACGGCCGAAGAAGCTATGCAAGTGGATAGAGCTCACCTGTCCTCTCAGGAGCTAACCCGGAGACGTGAGGAGAACCTTTGTCTCTATTGTGTCAGCCCGGAACATTTTCTCCGCTCCTGCCCCCTGCGTCCTCAACGTCCAGGAAATGCTCTCACCTAGGGTACGTGGGAGAGGCATCCCTAGGGGAGAGCAGGGCCTCTCCTCATTTGACCATATCCATTCTGGTCGGCACTGGGCCGGGTACCCACTTTCAAGCCTCAGCCTTCTTGGGTCGGCTGGAGATTTCATGGACGCTGCCCTGGTGTCTCAGCATAATCTCCCCGTTGTCCACCTGGTGAAACCTCTGGTCATCTCCTCTGTCAGTGGGGAGATCCTCAGTGACCCAGTCCGCTACCGTGCTGAGCCTCTGTTCCTTCAATTGGGGTCACTACATAAGGAGAGACTCACGTTTTTTGTGTTACTCCGGTATTCTTCATCCATCCTTCTGGGTCTTCCGTGGCTGCAGCGCAATGCTCCTGTGCTCAACTGGCAGATGGTCGAATTCAGAATGTCAGTCTCGCTGTTTGGTGGCACGTCGCCCGGTGCTTACCGCTGCTCCAGTACCATCTAAGCCTCTGGCGGGTCTTCCCGCTCCGTATCAAAAGTATGCTGACATCTTCTCTGAGAAGCAAGGGAGACCTTGCCTCCACATCGCCCCTATGACTGCCCTATTGATCTTCTGCCCAGAACATCTCCTCCACGGGGCATTGTTTACCCTCTGTCAGTGCCTGAGACCTTGGCTATGTCCACCTACATCAAGGAGAATCTCCAGAAGGGGTTTATTCGTAAGTCCTTCTCTCCAGCTGGAGCCGGGTTCTTTTTTGTAACGAAGAAGGTTGGATCCCTACGTCCATGTATCGATTACCGCGGTCTCAACAAGATCACCGTAAAGAATCGATACCCCTTGCCGTTGATTACCGAGCTTTCTGACCAGCTCCGTGGAGCCAATATTTTCTCCAAACTGGACCTACGAGGAGCCTACAACCTTATTCGGATTCGTGAAGGAGACGAATGGAAGACGGACAATACTCGAGATGGGCACTTTGAGTACCTGGTCATGCCCTTCGGACTCTGTAATGCCCCTGCAGTCTTCCAGGTGTTTGTCAACCATATCTTCAGAGATCTCCAGTACACCTGTGTGGTCGTCTATCTGGATGACATCCTGATCTTTTCACCTGATCCAGAATCAGGCGTTTACGTGTTAACCATCTGTATGCCAAGCTCGAGAAGTGCCTCTTTCACAAGACAAGTCTCCTCTTTCTTGGCTACATTATTTCGGACCAGGGTCTGAAGATGGATCTCACGAAACTGTCTGCCGTCTTGCAGTGGCCACAACCCATGGGCCTCCGTGCCATACAGAGATTTCTGGGCTTCGCCAATTTCTATAGGCAGTTCATACCATATTTCTCCTCGCTGGTGTCGCCTATAGTGGCGTTAACCAAGAAGAATGGTAATCCCAAGCTCTTGCTACCAGCGGCAGAAGAAGCCTTTTCTAAATTGAAGTCTGCTTTCGCTTCAGCACCTGTACTCTCCCGGCCAAACCCAGAGAAAACATTTTTTCTAGAGGTCGACGCCTCCTCGATGGGGGCCGGGGCTGTGCTCACCCAAAAAGGGCCCAAAGGCAAGACCCTCACATGCGGGTTTTTCTCTAACACCTTTTCTGCCATGGAAAGAAACTACTCCATTGGAGACCGGGAATTACTGGCCATCAAGCTGGCCCTGGAAGAATGGCGGAATCTCTTGGAGGGAGATCATCATTCGGTCAATATCTACACTGACCACAAGAAGCTCCTATATCTCCAGACAGCCCAACGACTTAATCCGCGCCAAGCCCGCTGGTCTCTCTTCTTTTCCCGGTTCGATTTTCTAATCCATTTCCGCCCGGTGGAGAGGAACCTCAAGGACGACACCCTCTTCCATGCCTCTGACGTGATTGGGGACGAACCCGCTCCACGGCACATCATTCCCCCAGAACGGCTGATGTTATCCGGAGGTTCCTTCAGGCCAGAAAGAGGGGGAGGCCAAAGAGGGGGGTACTGTCACGGATGCCCCTGCGACCCTCATCCTGCTGGTCTCTCTTCTTTTCCCGGTTCGATTTTCTAATCCATTTCCGCCCGGTGGAGAAGAACCTCAAGGACGACACCCTCTTCCGTGCCTCTGACGTGATTGGGGACGAACCCGCTCCACGGCACATCATTCCCCCAGAACGGCTGATGTTATCCGGAGATTCCTTCAGGCCAGAAAGAGGGGGAGGCCAAAGAGGGGGGTACTGTCACGGATGCCCCTGCGACCCTCATCCCGCTGGTCTCTCTTCTTTTCCCGGTTCGATTTTCTAATCCATTTCCGCCCGGTGGAGAAGAACCTCAAGGACAACACCCTCTTCCGTGCCTCTGACATGATTGGGGACGAACCTGCTCCACGGCACATCATTCCCCCAGAACGGCTGATCTCTGCTGCACCCGTTGACCTACAACAAATTCCTCCCGGCAAGACTTACCTATGCCCGGCTCTACGGAAGAGGATACTGTCTTGGGGTCATTGCTCTCATCAGGCTGGGCACCCAGGGGTGCAGAAATCTTGCTCGCTTACCTCCCGTTTTTATTGGTGGCCTGGTCTGGCCCGAGATGTTCAAGAGTTTGTGCAATCTTGCGCTTCCTGTGCCCGTAACAAGTCACCTCGCCTAAAGCCGGCAGGCCTGCTTCAGCCGCTGCCGATTCCCAGCTGTCCCTGGACCAACGTGGCTATGGAATTTATTACTGACCTCCCGCCTTCCTCTGGTAATACCGTTATCTGGGTGGTCACGGACCAGTTCTCCAAAATGTCTCACTCTGGTGTTGTTCCTCTGTCAGGTCTACCGTCTGCTCCTTGCCTTGCCAGTCAGTTTTTTCAACACATCTTCCGACTACATGGGGTTTCTCAGCACATCGTTTCAGATCGGGGAGTCCAATTTGTTTCCAGGTTCAGGCGCTCCCTCTGTGCCCAACTCCAAGTGACACTGGATTTCTCTTCGGCCTACCATCCTCAGTCTATCACGCAAGTGGAGAGGGTTAATCAGACTCTGGGCTGCTATCTGCAACACTTCGTCTCCGCACGTCAGGATGATTGGTCTAACCTGCTACCTGGGCTGAGTTCTCTTACAACTCTTTAGACTCAGAATAAGCCGGTGCCGCTCCCTTCTTCATTGTCTACGGACGACATCTGTGCCCACCTCTCCCCCTCCCGGTGCCCTCCGAGGTTTCAGCTTTGGAAGAGTTGGTCCGGGACCTAACAGCCATCTGGGATCAGACACGCCAATCTCTACTCCGGGCTTCCGCTCATATTAAGATACAAGCTGACAAAAAGCGAAGACCTTCTCCCATCTTCCCTCCTGGTGACAAGGTGTGGTTGTCGGCGAAGTATATCTGCCTCAAGATCCCTGGCTATAAGCTTGGTCCTCGGTTCTTGGGACCATTTGAGGTGCTGAAGCATATAAACCCAGTGGCATATAAGCTCTGCCTTAAGTCCACTATGCGGGGTCACAAACTCCTTCCATGTCTTTCTTCTGAAGCCGGTCATCCTAAATCGTTTTTCTCGGAAAGTTGCTCCTCCCACTCCTGAGGCTGACGCCACCAATGACTTTACTGTAAAGGAGATTCTGGATATGAAGACGGTCAGAGGGAAGGGTCTTTTCCTCATTGACTGGAAGGGGTTCAGGCCCGAAGAAAGGTCCTGGGAACCAGAAGACAAAATTCTGGACCATAATGTTATCTGGAGATTCCTTCAGGCCAGAAAGAGGGGGAGGCCAAAGGGGGGGGGTACTGTCACGGATGCCCCTGCGACCCTCATCCCGGGTTGCAGGTGCATCTGTGCCGCACTGCCGAGCGGCGTCATGACCCAAATGTCGTGTCGCGGGCGCGCTCATTCCCCTGCCTGTCCCCCTGTACACTTACCCGGCCACGCTCCTGCTGCAATCTTTGTCCCGCGGCACGCGCAGACCCGCTCCCTAGGGCACGCGCGCACCGGCAATGTTAAATTTAAAGGGCCAGCGCACCGGTAATTTGCTATTGTCGGTCGCTGCCCCTATTTAAGCCTGTCTCTTCCTGGTTACACTGCCGGATCTTTATTGCCATTTAGCCTACTGAGAAAGCGTTCCTGAAGTCTTGTTCTGATTATCGTGTACCGTACCATTTGCCTCCGTCCTTCGACCACGAATCTTGCCGTCTGTCCTAACCTTCCTGCCTGTCCCCGACTATGAGCATGCCTCATGTCAGCAAGTCACGTCAGTGGAAGCGACCTGGTAGACTCCCGCCGCAGCAAGTCCATCCCGCTTTGAGGCAGGCTCTGGTGAAAACCGGGACCTACTTAGATTCCGCTACCTCTCATGGCTTACGCCATCGCTTGCGGTGGTCCAGAGGATCCACTACTGTTGCCCGTGACAAAAATATAGAAATTCTGATAGTGTTTTTTTTTTTTTTAAACTTTTCTACAGTCATTATGTGGTTTAAATCACATTAACTTCACGTAGCAGGTCAAAACAATGACAGCGATATCAAATCCCCATACTTGTTTATGTTTTACTGCTTTTACACATCATGAAAAAGAAAGCTCATTTTTAAGAACCATAACTTTTTTATTTTTCAGGAGCTGTTTATGGACTTGTTTTTTGTGGAACGAGTTGAAGTTTTCATTTGTATCGTTTTTGGGAGGGTTAAGACTTTCTGATTGCCTTTAAATCCATTCTTGTGGAGGCAGAATGAAGAAAATGAAGAAAATACTGCAATCCTGGTAGTGTTTTTTTTCATTTATTTATTTATTTTTTACAGTGTACTGTGCATTATACTTGACATGTTATTTTTACTTTGTTAAACGATATAATTACAGTGATACCCAATTTATATGATTTTTTATGTTGTAGCATTTAAAAAAAAATAAATAAAATGATTTTATTGTGTAAAACAATGTTTATACATCCTTCTCTTTTGACAGCCATTACATTTTTATTTTTCCATATACGGAGCTGAGTAAAGGCCTGACAACCTGATGTTGTTATTTGTACCACTTTGGTATTTTTATGACTATTTGATTGCTTTTTATTCCATTTTATGTGCAGCAAGATGAACAGACATTGCAATTCTACCATCTTGTTCATCATGTGGGTTAAATAACATGACAGTTTAATAAACTAGGGAGACATGTATGGAACTAGGTTCATCGAAGTGCATTTTTGCATCTATTTTTCAGTTTCAAACCCGCCTGAATGTTGAAAGTGGTATTTGTGCGCTCATACAGTAATGATGGCCACTCGTTTTTCTTTACTTAGCTGCTTTTTTCTTGCCATAATAGAAATTCTAACAGTCCATTCAGTAGGACTATCAGCTGTGTGTCCACCTGACTTCTGAACAACACAACTGATGGTCCCAATCCCATTTATAAGGCAAGAAATCCCACTTATTAAACCTGACAGGGCACACTTGTGAAGTGAAAAAGATTTCAGGTGACTACCTCTTGAAGCTCAGCAAGAGAATGCCAAAAGTGTACAAAGCAGTAATTAAAGCAAAAGGTGGCTACTTTGAAGAACCTAGAATATAAGACATATTTCCAGTTGCTTCACACTTTTTTGTTAAGTATATAATTCCACATGTGTTAATTCATAGTTTTGATACCTTCAGTGTGAATCTGCAATTTTTAGAGTCATGAAAATACAGAAAACTCTTGAAATGAGAAGGTGGGTCCAAACTTTTGGTCTGTACTGTATATGTTGTCTAAAGTTCATTGTGCCTCGCCTGTGTGTTTGGTGCATTATGAAACTTAGGCACATTAGTAATGCACCAAACATGTATAAAGGCTATAGATAGGCTGGAAATAAAAAAAAAAGTCATTAGAATAGCATGTCAGTGAATAGAAACTATGGTACTGATCCTGTTTGTAGGACCACAGATTCCAGCAATACTTGTGCTGTGCTGGCTCTTGCTGTATGTAGAATAATGGGTGGAGCAGCAAAAATACATTTAAAATTTAGGATGACATGTATGAAGGAAGGCACGTTGAAGTGAATTGCCGAGTCTCGTTTTCAGTGTATAATGCACCTGAATGTATGAAAGTGTTTTTTGTGCGATTATAAATGGAGACTAAAGTTCCTTGTGACTTGCCTATGTGCTAGGTGCATTATGGAACTTAGGCACATTAGTAATGTGCCTAACATGTATAAAGGCTATAGATAGGCTGGAAATGAAAGAAAAGTCATTAGAATAGCATGTCAGTGAATAGAAACTATGGTACTGATCTTGCTTGGTGGACCATTTATCCCAGCACTACCTGTGCTGTGCTGGCACTTGCCATGTGTAGAATAAAGGGTGAGAGCAGCAAAAATAAAATTCTAATTTAATGTAGTAAAAATTAAAAAATCTGAACATCATCAGTGGGTTATTTAATGTAAAATTTGTTTTAAATTCTTTTAATCTTAAATACATTTTATAGGAGAAATTTTTATATTATGGGATGTTTATTTTTATATTAATTTTATATGATATATTTTATTAAATTTAAATAATTTAATTTTATATAGTTTAATAATTATCATAAATTACTTTTTATATTTTACTGGTGGAAGTTGAGAAATATTGGACATTTTTTTTTTTCCCCTAACAGCAAATCTAACTCTACTTTGACTCCTCAGGCTCAGACAGGGCACATTGAGATAGGTCTGCCTGTCCGAGCAGTAATGTGCCTAGTTTTTGCCGAATCACATTCATATATGTGCCTAATCTTACGAACGTGGTGTGACACGCCTCCATAACGCCCCCAGAACACCCCCTCATGTTAGGCGCATTAGAAAGTGTTGAGTCTTACGAACAATGCATCTATCACATTCATTAGGTGCATTAGACATGGTAGACTGCTCAGTTAGGCGCATTTTACGCCAGAAAATGGTAAAGAAACATATCTCCCTTAATGTATCAAAAATTGAAAATTTAAAAATCTGAACAACATCATCATTGGGTTATTTAATATAAAATTAGTTTTGGATTCTATTAATTTTAAATACATTTTAGAGGATTTTTTTTATTTCTCTGATATTATATATTTTTATATTAATTTTATATGATAAAATTTTTTATTAAATTCAAATAATTTAATTGTACAGTATATAGTTTGAAAATTATCGTAAATTACTTTTTATTATTATACTGGTGTAAGTTGATAAATATTGGACATTTTTTTTTTCCTCTAACAGCAAATCTAGCTCCACTCCAACTCCTCAGGCTCAGGCAGAACACAATAAAATAGGTCTGCCTGTTTGAGCAGTAATGCGCCTAGTTTTGCTGAACTACAGTCATGTATGTGTCTTATATTATGAGTGTGGTGCGACGCCCCCAGAACGGCCCGTTATATTAGGCACATTAAATAGTGTCAAGTTTTGCGAACAATGCGCCTAACACATTCTTTAGGCGAATTAGACATTGTAGACTGCTCAGAGCCGTCTTAACAAACATTTATTGTTTGTTTCAACAAACTATGTTCAAAAGCACAAGGGTATGTTACACAGCGTGTCGGACCCGTGTGAACATATGTAGATGAACCCAAACACACATCTAGCAATGTTCAGTGTGATTTTACTCTGCTCGCAATGTAAAACATGCATCAATGTTCAGAAGAGTGATCGAAAGACGCATTGAGATTTCTTGGAACGGATCAGGCAGGAGCCCTATTTAAAATTACAGGGTGCAATCCTGCTGCAGCAAACACACATCTAAAATAGGCTCCAAAAACGCTGTGTGAAGAAGTCTCAAATATTAATACTTTAGAACTTTTTTTATGGCATTTAACATTCAGATTACGTAACAAGGTAATGTGATAGACTGGAGCATTATGGATGCATTCATATTTATTGGGTCTCGTTTATCAAAACTGTCTAAGTGTACAACTGTCTCTGTTGCCCATAGCAACCAATCAGAGCTCAGCTTTAAATTTTTCTTCTTTTTTACATTATTTTTTGATTTGTTTCACCATTTTTCATTTCCTTTTTTCCTTTTTTTTATAGTACAAATATGTGACTAGGCTTTTATAATATGTAGCAATACACTGCTGTATTGCTGCAGTAGCTGGGCGGACCTGGGGGCACAGGACGTAGGAGCACACAGCAATTCATAGCCACTTCATGTGGCCAGTAAGCCATCCTCTGTCCCCAGGCCAGACCACACAGCAACTCATAAGTTAAATGGATTACTGCATGGCCTGGCTTGATTGCATAGGGTGGCTTACTGACCACAGGTAGTAATGTAGGCTATTGTAGGTAGATATACAACTTTTGAAAGTGGCCTTCAGGGAGATGTAGAAGTTGGGGGTGCCACCCAGAAAATTGGATAAACCACTTATTTTTCTATAAGACCTGCCCCATTTTATACAACCCACATCCACTTTGCACAACCTAATAGGAGTCTGCTAATACCACCCTGATGGTGCATACAGTGATTAGATGAAAGTATTATACCACTGCGTTTTGCTGTACAGCAGTATCCTGGGAGCGCCACTATGAAGAGAAAAATTCCAAAGGTGACATAGCACTATACTAGCGCTGTGCGCCCTTTATTCTCGGGATTGATGGGGGTCCTAAAATCACACCGCATATCATAATATGAGAAACAGATTATAACTTAAAGCACAATGCATTTATTATAGCATCAGTTGCAACTGATACATATCCATTTATATAATAAGGAATATATTAAAGTGCATCTATAAAATGCCATCTACTGTGCTGTACGCATGTAACACTAACCACTGTTACCCGTGTCGGGTCACAGGCACACCTGCACCGCCGAAGCGTCCCAAGCTGCGGCCGGCGTCGCAGCCCGGTACTCGGGCTGCGGACACCACTGCAGCTCTGAGTCCCACTTACGTCGCCACGCTCCTGTTTCCGTCCCGACGCGCGTTCCTGCTGCCGGCCGGGTGCGCGCGCGCGGCACTACAGGGAAATTTAAAGGGACAGTGCGCCGGTGATTGGTCTCACTGGGCGCTGACCCTATTTAAGCTCTGCCCTTTCCTTAGCACCTTGCCGAATCGATAGTGCCCTGTGCCTAGAGAGGAAGCGTTCCTGAGTGTCTTGTTCGTCTACTGTGTACCATACCTTCTGCCTCCGTTCCTTGACCATGAACCATTGCCGCCTGTCCTGACTTTCTGCCTGTCCCTGACTACGAACCACTGCCGCCTCCACTGACCTTCTGCCTGTCCCCGACTATGAGCCTGCTTCACGATTCTGTACCACGCAACACCTCGGCTGCAACCGCAAGCAAGTCATGTCAGGGGTAGCGACCTGGTAGTAATCCGCCGCAGCAAGTCCATCCCGCTTTGTGGTGGGTTCTGGTGAAAACCGTACCTACTTAGACTCCGCTCCCTGGAGTGGCTTCCTCCATCGCTTGTGGTGTTTCAGAGGATCCACTACCATATCCGTTACAGCCACACTTTGTGCCCACAGAATATTTCCTGCCACAGTGCCCACTTTTGGATTTGTCCCCATGGCAGGATTTTCAGTAGGATTTACAGATGGTTTTTGGACTTTAAAAATGTCTGTAAACCGGCAGTAAACTTTTTACATTGATTTAAATACAAAATACACTGCACAGATTGTTCATCTGACGGTTTTTGACAACGGCGGTGTAACAACTTAGAACATGTTCACTTTTCTGCTTGGTTTTTGGGAAGAACATGAACATGTGGGTGTGAAGGAGGAGGGCTTGAACCCACAAACCGTGGACAAAAGCTGCCCCCTACGTGTCAAAACAATGCCAAATTACCGGCCGGAAAATCCGACCAGTATTTTGTCTTTGTCATGTAAACGCTCCCTAATGGTGTTTTCAACTGTCCCATAAAAAAAGAGTCAGAGCACACGTAATGTTCCTCGCGCATTATTCTACAAAAGAATGCTAGTGAAAGAGAGAGAAAGAACCCAAAAAGTGGAAGAGAGGCAGGAGAAAAGATGGAGAAAAGGAATGATAGCATCTGGGGTAGGAGAGGAAGGAGGAGTTTTTGAGGTCCATTTTGATCTGTCCTCCCCCCACACATGAAGACATTATCTTTTCTATCTGGACAGTCAGGAAATCATCTAAATTTGATATATATATTTTTTTCTTACTGTACAGTGTACAAATCACTAACCTGCATAGCAGGAGCCAGGAATAGTGAAGCTCTGCATGTCAGCCATTCTGCAGTGACTGTGAATTATGGGGCCCTCAGTCCCTGTAAGAAGTTCAGCAGCGGACACAGACCTCCCCCACACTTGATAAGAAAGTTTGCTCATGTCGGCAGGTCTGTAGGAGAGGCCGGCAGAACTTCCTCAGCGGAGCTGTCTCTCTCTCTCCCCGTGCAGACTGATTACTGGAACAGCAGAGGAGAGGACTGCTGCCTAGCGATCAGCACTGATACTGCAGGGGAATGAGTGAAGAGAGAAACTCCTAACTGTTTCACTCGGCAGGGTAGGTGGCTGCCTGGGTGGGCCCCCTCTGCTCATGGGGCCCCCGGGCAACTGCCTACCCTGCCTAATGGAAAAGACGGTCCTGAGACTGCTCACTTTGGCACATTTTACACTAGAAAAGGGTGAAAAACACTATCCATCATGTCTCCCAAGTCTTTACACACAGAGCAATACCATTTTTGTGTACTTTTTTATTTTTGCTCTTTTTTTAGGCAATTGACATCTGTAAACAGGAAAGGGCAGTGTACATATTTTACTTTATTATGTGTCCAATAGCACATAAAGCCAGCTGAAACATATAGTTGGTTAAATGAGCTTATCGTGCGGGCTCTACTTGTGAGTCTGCACAAAGTCCATGACGTACCAGTACGTCAGTTTGAGGAAACAACTTTTAGACTATGATGTACTACTTTGTTGAATGTACAGTAACTTGCGAAAGTATTCGGCACCCTTTCAGGGTTCAACCATAAAGATATAAAATTTTAATTTTTTGGTGAAGAATCAACAACAAATGGGACACAGTTGTGAAGAGGAATGAAATTTATTGGCTATTTTAAACTTTTGTAAAAAATAAAAAAACTGAAAAGTGGGGCATGCAATATTATTCAGCCCCTTTACATTCAGTGCAGCAAACTCACTCCAGAAGTTCAGTGGGGGTCTCTGAATGATCCTATGTTTGTCCCTAAATGACTGATGATGAGAAATAAATCCACCTGTGTGTAATCACGTCACCGTATAAATGCACCTGCCTCTGTGATAAGTCTCAGGTTCTTTTAAAGCGCAGAGAGCATCCATGAGACCAGGGAACACACCAGCAGGTCTGTGATACTGTTGTGGAGAAAGTTTTAAAAGCCATATTTGGACACAAAAAAGATTCCCAAACTTTAAACACCCAAAGGAGCAACTGTGCAAGCGCTCATATTTGAAAAATGGAAGAGTATCAGAAACCACTGTCAAATCTACCAAGACCCGGCCGTCCTTCCAAACTTTCATTTCAAACAAGGAGAAGACTAGCTCAAGATGGAGTCCAAGAGGTCCATGATCACATGACATCTTGGATGAACTGCAGAGATCTACAGCTGAGGTGGGAGATCTGTCCATATGGACAAACAATCAGTCGTACACTGCATCAAATCTGGCCTTTATGGCAGGAGACGAAAGCCCCATTTCACAATAGATATCCATAAAAAGTCTTAATTAAATGTTTGCCACAAACCACCCTGGGAGACAAAACCAAACATGTGGAAGAAGTGCTACTTTTCAATGAAAACCAAAACAAAACGATAATTTTGGCAAAAAAGCAACAACAGACCGCCCCCGCCCAGCTCATCACTATTGAATGACGTTTATAATCGAACAAAGTGAAAAATCGCCCGGTTTTTAGGTTGATCGAATTTCACGATCACCGCAATATTTTAGAGTGAGAAACTGCGCATGAATCTATTGCTATCGCGCCCTTCCTCGGCTCTTCTTGTCATTTTTGGTGTGGCCAGCAAATCAGCTAGAGCATAGAGCAGGGTGAGCGTGGGTGTCGCGACGTCATGACTGTGATGTGTAGTTTGTCATGGCTGGAAAAATCCACATGACCTCGTTTTGTAATAGAAAGAGCGTTTCCTGTTCTTCATCATTGTTTCAGTGTCTCTCACTAGAAGCAAAACAAGTGCACTAAGATCTCTCTCATACAGCTCACTCAGAGACACAGTTTCTCTTTATTTCATACAGACATAGGTAGATTTAAGAAAAGAATTCAGTCTTAGTTAGTTAGACAAGAGATTTTTAAAGTAACATCATAGCCGCTGTACATCCAGCAAGTGGGTGGTAGGGGGGTGGGTACGGGCGAACACAGCAGCAGGCTTTTGAAAAGGAGAGTGGTATTTTGGTGCAGCCCGACTCTGCTTTGGAACCTGCATTGAAATGCTTTTTTTTTTACCAGTTTTAGGGCCACACAACTCCGACACCTGAGGTAAATAGACCTTTTATATTGTGCAGTCCAGCTTTGTCAAAGACCCACCTTGCCACTTACATTAGGATCAGAAATTTTTGTAGAAACTGCTGTTGTATTCATTGTGCAAAAATACACCCTATTTATTTAATCCGATAACTTTTAAAATAAGGTTTTTCACTTTGGCGCAGCCCAAATTTTGTTCAAAAGACCACCTTGTACTTAACTTAGGATACAGAAATTTGCTAGTAATTGCAGGTGTATTTAATAGGTGCAAAACCACCTTTATTATCCGAATAATATTTGAATAGTTGTATTTTTTCACTTTGGCACAGCCCATTTTTGTTTCAAAGACCCACCTTGTTACTTATAATTAGGATACAGAAATCTGCTAGTAAATCGCAATGTGTATTTCATAGTTCAAAACCCAACCTTTTATTAATCCAAAGACATTTTAAATACTGTATTTCACTTTGTTGCGGCCCAGTTTTGTTCAAAACCCACCTTTACTTTATTAAGGATACAGAAATTTCTAGTAATTGCAGAGTATTTAATAGGTGGCAAAACCCACCTTTTATATCCGTATAAATTTTGAATATGTGTTTTTCACTTGGCCAGCCCATTTTTGTTCCAAAGAACCCACCTTGTACTGATATTAGCGATACAGAAATTTTGCCTTTTTAAAGGTAAAAAAAAATTTGCAGGTGTATACATAGACAAAACCCACCTTTTATTATCCATATAAAATTTGAATAGGTGTTTTTTTCACTTTGTGCCAGCCCATTTTTGTCAAAGACCCAACTTGTACATATATTAGGATACAGAAATCTGCTAGTAATTGCAGGGTTTTCATAGTTTAATAAAACCCCACCTTTTGTTATCCGTAAAAATTTTGAATAGATTTTTTTCACTTGACGACCCATTTTTTGATCAAAGACCCACCTTTTAACATATATAGGATACAGCCAGAAATCTGCTATAATTGCAGGAGTAATTCATAGTTGCAGAAACTCACCCTTTTATTATCCGTATAAATTTTAAATGAGCCGTATTTCACTTTGGGCGGCCGCATTTTTGTTCAAAGACCCATCTGTACTTATATTAAGATACATAAATTTACTAGTAATTGCTGGTGTATTTTTCATAGTTGCAAACCCTCCTTTATTATCCGATAAATTTGAATAGATTTTTTTCACTCTTGGCGAAGCCCATTTTTGTTCAAAAGACCCACCTTCTACATATATTATGAATACAGAAATTTTGCTAAGTAATTGCAGGCGTGTATTCTCATAGGTGCAAAACCCACCTTTTAATATCCGTATAAAATTTAAATAGCTGTATTTTTCACTTCCTTTTCGCCCAATTTGTTCAAATAGCCCACCTTGTACTTATATTAAGATGCACAGAAATTTGCAAGTAATTGCATAGTGACATTTCATAAGTTCAAAACCCACCGTTTTTTTTAAATCCTTTACATTATGAATAAGTATATTATCACTGGGCAGCCCATTTTTGTCAAATCCACCTTTGTACTTTTAATTAGATACAGAAATTTGCTAGTCACTTGGCAGGTGTATTTCATAGGTGCAACCCCACCTTTTATTAACCGTATAAATCTTTGAGATAGATTATTTTTCACTTTGTCCCGCCCAAAAATTTTTTTTTGTTTTTTATCAATAGACCCACCTTGTACTTATATTAGGATACAGAAATCTGCTAGTAATTGCAGGGGTATTTCATAGTTGCAAAATTCACCTTTTATTATCCGTATAAATTTTGAATAGGTGTTTTTCACTTTGGTGCGGCCCAGTTTTGTTCAAAGACCCACCTTGTACTTATATTAAGATACATAAATTTGCTAGTGTATTTCATAGTTGCAAAACCCACGTTTTATTATCCGTATAAATTTTGAATTTGGATACAGAAATTTTGTAGTTACTGTTGGTGTATTTCATTAGTGCAAAAACCACCGTTTGTTTTCCGTATAACTTTTTAATAATAGCTGTATGCACGTGGTACGGCCTTAGTTTTTTTTCAGATAGCCACGTTGTACTACAATTCTGATAGAAAATTTTCTAGCAACTGTTACACGTTTTGTCAATGTTGCCAAAAACGCAATTCTCATCCATGTAACATCTGAATAGTTTTTATTGCGCTCGTTTAATCTTCATTTGGCGCAGATAGCGCACAATTGTAATATATTTTGTTTGAAAACTATCAATTTCCTAGTCCATACTGGTCATTTATAAATCCTGTGACTGAATGAAGAACACTGTTGATTTTGTCTACGGTTCTTCCAACAGACCCGCAATTTTCACAGGTAATTTGCAATAAACAATTCAGTTTCCTAATCCTAGTTGGCTGTAGGATATTAGAGGATTTAAGAATATCTGTGATTTCCGTCTGTTCAATAAAGACTGGCAAGAACTCTTCCAAACCTTCTAAAATTTTATATCTTTCTGAAGATGGAGGCGAAATGCAGAAGGAAAGCGAGCATAAAGGGTGTAAGACATGATGTAGAGGTATGATAGAAGGTGCTCCTACCAGACTGCGACAACAACGCAAGCCGGCGGATCGTCGGTTGCAGGACCGTCAGGAGCCTGTCATCTCTGGGTCAGGGCCTATGAATCCACAGTAACCGATCAGCGTCGCCCAATTTGTTATACATTGGTGTAATCAACCTGCTCTGAGCAAACTTACCTCCTTTGTCACGGCAAGCATCACGAGCCACAAATTTCATCATCATCATCAACTCATCAATACCGTCCACCATGATGCCGATAGGCAGCCCCCAAAAAAAAAAAAAAAATATGGGGTCAACTCGTTTACCACACCACTGTTGGATAATCCCATTTTCTGAAGACACGGGACCCTTGAAGTGACAAAATGCGGTTGTGGTCAGAAGCATTTCCAAAGGTCAAAAGTGCCAAAGAGGATCTTTAGTCTGCTCTACACCCAATTGCTGATGCTCATCAGAGGAGGAGAAGGAAGCCGTCAATCGGAGAAAAATCGCCATGCGGGTTTGGCAAACGCCTTGCAGTGCCTGTTGCTTGTAAGCCCTCATCCAGTATTCAGAATGGTCCAGGACGAGGAGTCACCTGTGTTGATGATGATGATGACGTACAATGCTGATCCAAACATGGTCTATTTAGCAGAATTTGCTTGCAGCGCTTCATCACTGTACAAGGAGGAAGACTAGGGGTAGTGTCAGTACGAGATCCGCCGCCTCAAAAAGGAGAGGGCGGTCGCATAAGTCCACTGAATTATTCCGCCAGCCACGATCACGTAAACACTTCTCCTCGCTTAGCGCCATTGAAAAGGTCCAGGACCATTCAAGCCTGGGCCTTTATCGAGCAAACCTCTGATTCAACCAGCGATGTCTTAAGCTCCTTTGTGCGTAAAACGCATCGGTTAAGGGAAGAATCTTAGGTGTTTAAACCACCCCACCAACATTTCTAGTCACATGCAGCGAATGCATGTGTAGAAATGGAGGGAACACTTAGCCAAAAAAGGCTACACCGATCCCGGCTTCTAACCACTGCCACGCCCTCTGTCTCCGCCTCCTCCTCCTCCACCACCACCACCAAGCATTCCTCAGCTGCCCATGTCTCTCAGAGACCCCCCCCCACCCCCCCCCCCCCCCCCCCCCCTCATGAACAGGAACACCTCCGCTTCAGCCATCCATCCGTCCGCCCGAGTACCATCAGCAATCCACCAGAGACCCATCCTACGCCTTCTCCTTCCACCAGTTTGAACGACTGCCATTCCGTACAAACCGGCCGAGTCTATCTCCAGCCTTCTGTCCTTCCAGGTGTTTTGGGAGTCAATGAAGAACACTTTTAAACCCAAACCATCCCAAACCCAAAAGCCAGGGGGGGGGGGGGGGGGGGGGGGGGGGGGGGGGGGGGGGGGGGGGGGGGGGGGGGGGGGGGGGGGGGGGGGGAAAGTTTGGCATTTCCCCTTTTGGCCCTTTGGGAAAAGTTGGCCTTTTTCCCCCCTGGGGAGACAAAAGATGGTTTCCGCCACGTCATGGTCCTTGCCTTTCCCCAAACCGATGCCGAGGGCATTTTTTTTTCCAGAAAAGGGCCCTCCCTGCCTGGTTTAGGGCCACGTGCATTTTTTAAAATTTTTAAGGGGCATTTTTCTGTATCTGTGCCGGAAAAGTTTTCCCTTGGGCAACCGACACTTTTGGGCTAATAAGCCCCGGCCAAGGCTGCTATATCTTGTGACAGGGTCCCCTGGGGGAGTTTGGGTGGATGTCCCCTTGGGGGGGTAAACGGTGGCTTTTCCGGCTTTGGCGCCCCGCTTTCAGGGAAAAAAAAAAGGGGTGGTGCAGGGTTCTTTCCCCCAAGGTTCCCTTTGGTGGCATCAAGTGCCCTTAAAAACCCCGGCCATTGTTAATTTTAATTTGGGCTTGGAGACCCGTCAAAAACACGGGTTTGGAGGTGTGGTTTTCTTTTCGGGAACTTTTTTTTTTCCGAGCGCTGGCTTTGGGGGGGCAAGAAACCCCTTTTTGGGCCCGGAAAAGGTGGTTTTGTTTTTTCCAAAAAACGGTCGAAATCTGCTGGCCCCCAATTTTAAAATCGGTAAAGGGTTTGGAAACACCCTCCTTTGCCTGGCACATGTCAAGAAACCCTTTTCCCCCAGAAAATTTTTTTTAAAAAAACTACCCCCCTCTGGAGGCCCTGCTGAGGAATGGGTTGAAGTTTTGAGCTCGGGTTTGCACCCTGCTTCGGGCCCAAAAATGGGGGCGTTGCAGCATTTTTTTGCTCGGCCTCCAACCCTCAACCCCTCTCATTGTTGACATGGCAAAAACGCTGGAATTTACCCTCCCCATTTCTCCAGCGATTGTGGCAAGCAGCGTAATTCCATTTAAAGCAGGGGGACGAAAATGACACAAGGCCTTGGGCAAGCAGCGGTGGGACCTCAGGGGGGGTTTAAACCACCGAAATGTAGGCAGGGGGAAAGAGCTTGCACCATCCCTTTTCCAGTTTTTTTATGAAGCCACCAAAATTTTAGGGAGGACAATGCCCTTGTCAGCAAAAAACATTGTGGGGATCTTAGTTCTTTAAAGATTTGTTGGGGCCCCTCTGAAAAATCAGGGCCCCCCCAGCGGGCCCGAGTGGAGGAGATGGACACAGATGCGGATTGGGGCCTTTCTCCCGTCCGTTCCAAAAAGGCCCGACAGTTTCACAATTTTTAAACGGGCTTTTTTAGGAATGGGGTTTTTTTGGTTCCCGGGCTAGTGCCCAAAGCGGCGCCTCAGCTCTTTAGGGGGGGCATCATTGAGGGGAAGTCAGGCTGGGGTTGAAGCTGTGCTGGAGGAAGCGGAGGAGGAGGAGGTAATTTTCCCGGAAACCCCCACATTAAACCGAAAGTCCCTGCATTGGAAAAGAAGGGGTTGGGACGAATTTTGGGCGGGGGAGGAAGATGAGGAAATCAGTTTGCTTTGTGCCCCCCGACCCCGAGGCTTGGGAAAATCCAGGAAACCATCTCTCAATTTTAGTGCTTTTGGAAAGTCCCCTTTTCCTCTAACATGATTTCCCGCATTAAGGCCATCAAACTGAACAACAGTCACTTGGGGGGCCACCCTCCTCGATCCCCGGGACAAAGCAAAAACCCAGGGCCTTTCCCTTCCCCCCACCCAAAAAAGGGGGAG